>OMPJ01045766.1:127200-141946 GCA_900312935.1 Carapus acus | reverse complement strand
CCTTTCCTCTCTCAGGATCTGTTTGCTCAGGGCTCCATCAGCTCTCAGGACATCCATGGAGTGAAAAGCAGCAGTTGGACCCTCACGTCGCTTCTCTCCCTCAACACTGTGGCACAGTTGCTGCTGTTTGTCTCGTAAATATCGACCGGCGCGCGCATACACAGGCACACGCTCACAAATATACACACATCACATGCTTTGTCGCAGGAGAACATTCTGTGACGAACCCCGACAAAAGAGACTGAAAGAGCGAAATCATTTTATTCTGCTCACACACATATGAGCATACATAAACACACACACACACAAACACACACACACTCACACACACACACACACACACACATACACACACAAGTGTGGATTCTTCATTTGGTGTGTGTAAATACCTCCCGATCCTTTTTCTAAATTTTCCATGGTGCAGCAGTTGAAGTGGTATTTTCCATGTCACGTACGGTTAAATGTAAGTAATCAAGTGGTGTGTGTATGTGTGTGTTAAGTGGTGGGCAAAGAAGCCCGTTTGTGTGCGAGTGTGTGTCCCATCTTATTGTCTGGACTTGCTACAAGAGATAGATGAGCTCAGAATGTTTGGCTGGATATGATTGGCTGCCTCACACGGGACAATGCGATCAGTGGGACAAAGACAGGATGTTTTCATTGTTGTTGTTGTTGTCGTTGTTGTGAGTGAGATCAGTGTGCCCGGCGATGACCAATAGGAGCACAGAACATTGGGCAACCACGTCGATCTGACCCTCTGAGCTGAGCCCCATCACGAATGTTGGACCCCTCCGTCTCTAGGCTGATGTTTGATGTTTCCATGGTGACGACACTGAATGAAGATGTGGCAAGAGTCGCTATTCTGGACTGAAACACACACACACACACACACACACAGACACACACACACACAAACACACACACACACAACTCTCCATTTGGACTGAGTAAGTGATCCGGCAGCTCGGCAGGACCTCCTGAAGGACGTGGACAGATGGGACATGTTGCCACTATGGACAGACACAAATGTACACACACCTCTCCACCGGCCTCACGGCCCAGCTGGATGACGTATTAGTGAGTATCCCCCAATGGACGACCATACATTATTGGAATACGAGCATGGTATTGAAGTTCGGCTTCGTTGTTAACACAGAAATTAAATCAGCGTGAAATCCAGTGGAACATTTGTGTGCTTGTGTGTGCGATTAAGTAATCAAGTATTGCGTGCTGTGTGCGGCAACACCTGGAGCTCAAATGAGACGAACGTTTGTTACTATGTCGACGGCGTGTGTGTGCGCTTCCCATCTCACTGATTGACTTAAATTTCGTGGTGCAACATGCGCCTTGAAGTGTGTGAGCGCCTCAATGTGCGCTGTGTATTATACACATGACCCCGCGCCCATTGACGCAACAGTGACGTGTGTGTTGGATCATGTGGTCTTCGCTGGTGTTACATGTGTCCCCCTCTGCGTTGCTGCTTGTCCCCCGGTGGTGCCTGGTGGTATTGCACCACGCTTGAGACACTTTATGGTTGGCGGGAGGTTGTTTGGTCCATTCAGCGAAATGGCTCTGTGTGTGTATGTATGTGTATGTGTGTGTGTATGTGTGTGCGCGTGTGTGTGTAGTTAATGTGACTTTCTACAGCCATACGGTTTAATCCAACAATGTTTTTTTGTAGGAATTTCGCTGTGACCAGCAGCGCTGCTGCTCTCAGCTGTCATACTAAAAGAAAAGTGTGTTTGTTCGGGGCTTGTTTCCTTATTCTGTCTCTGGCTTTGATATGTGCTCCACCTGATCCAACCTCAGTCCCTCACAGACTCAGTTGTGCTCCTGCACAACCTCGTTCCTACAAGCAGAGGACGAGCAAGGTGATGTGGATGGCGATGAAGAGTGATGAAACTGATGTAGGGGTTTACCAGCAGTGTCTGTAATATATGTGTCGAAATAAAAAACAAAACGTCTGCAAACGCAGCACATGAGTGTGTGTGTGTGTGTGAGTGTGTGTGAATAGGTGTACTGTATGTATGAGCATAGCTGCTCTAAGTAAAGCTGCCGCTTCTGCTACTTTTCGTGGAAGCTGAGCCCAGAGGACGGTCACCATCTGCTGCCCCCTGGTGGAGAGCTTTTGTCTTGACTTTGGCCAGAATGTCAAGCTCCCGTCACTGAGGATTGGAGAACTACAGGGGAACAAGGCTTGACGTCTGCTCTCCTCTGCACCAGGCTGCTACACCTTCACCAGTAAAGGTCTATCTACCCCTCCCCTCACCCCGTCACCCCTCCCTCTCTCTCACACTCCCCCCTCTCTCTTTGTCTCTCACACACCAGAGGACACACACAATGTCACTGCAAAGTAAATAATTTATGTTTTATTGAGCAGAGGGATGGCGAAAGACCTCCTCCGGACAAAGGCCGCAAACATCTCCCCACTCCATGTTGTTTCCCTTTGCACAGTGCCACAGCACCCCCCAGAGAAACATGTAAGCTACTGAATAGCCCCTGATTTTCCTTCGACCTTCAAAAGTAATGAGAACGTGAGTGACGATGTTTGGAGGGCAAAGAAATATGAGTGTGAATGTGCGTGCGTGCCTGTGTGTGTGCGCGCGCCAATGTGTGCTGCAGGTATATTTTCACTAAATAACTGTCTCTCTCTCTGTCACACACACACACACACACGAGCGCCCGCGCGCAAACGCACACATCTGCCGTTTCTGATTTCCCAGCAGGCTGTGCGTCCAGCGACTGATGTTCCACACAATATGAGCTTTAATTTCACACTGATTATCACAAACCTCACACGTTTACACTGCCTGACCACAGACGTCCACGTCGTCTCGCACACTTCTCCATCTCTTATTTGTCCTCCAGAACTAAAGAAGCAGTTTAGATCATCTCCATCAGTCTCATCGGGCCGGAGGCAGCGTGGGGAGGGGGATGTGGAGAGGGGGAGTGACTGACGAGATGAAAAGGATCCTACACTGTGATACACACACACACAGACGTGTTTCTGCAATCATACTGAAGCACGCACGGATTTTTTTCAAGAGGAATTTTTTATGTATAACATGTATCTGTACTCTGATATCACATGAACAATAAATTCCATCAGTCTTCAAAAGCAACCAGGCCCATGATCCCCTTTCCCCCCAACACACACACACTCTGCGTGATTTTCCTGCTACTCACTCTCCAGCTATAAAACATCTTCGCGAAGAGAGGAAGGATTCGCCCCGATTTTTCACAGTATGTTGTGTCCCTGCCGGCAAAATAGCGGCCGGGGCTCCATCAATCATGTGACCAGCGGCCCTGTGGAGACAAATAGTTTCCCCTTAGGTGAGCTTCAATGCCTTGCTCACGCCATCAACACCCTCATGGGAATCACAGGATCAGATCACACACCATCGTCAATTTACAGTGTGTGTGGATACATTTGCACGGTTATGTCACTCCGATGAGGCGTGACTTCATCAATCTTGATCTAATTTACCCAGAGGGCCAGTGAGACAACGGAAAGGAGAGAGACTGGCGAAGTGAGGGCCGGTGGAGGCGGCGGGAGCCAACAACACGTGCGTTGTGTCCACATCCACCGTACTTATACTGCTCTCTGGTGGACAAATGTGGCACGACCTTTATTTAGATGTAGATTCGATTTTTGGAGGGTGATGTTGTGTATTCCTCCGAGGGGACACAAGTCTTCTGTCCATTTTTCAGACGAATGAGCTGCTAAGTTTCACTCTTGGACAGTTATCTTGTCTTAGATTAGAAGAGGCCAGAAGATTGTCAATGTATGAAATGTATTTAGAGCACATGTGCTGAGTAAATACAATGTTCAGTGCTTTGCACATGAGAGTGGCATTGTGTTAAAGTAATATTTACACAACAATACGGATACAAATGCAGAGAATAGAAGGTTGAGGTTCATCAGTAGTGCTTCCCTTGTTGTTCGGGATCCATCTCCCTGGTCACCTGTACTCTCATTCTGTCTTCTCCCTAGGCCTCCGTCTGCATCGCCGCAGGCAACAGGCAGTCATCTGCCAACAGAGGGCGCCCACCATCAGCAGGCAGGCCAGCAAGACCAGACCGACATCCAAGCTGTAGTACTGGAACCAGTTCAGATCATGCGAGGCGAGCCGAAGGTGTGGAGCGCCGCCGTGTCTCATGACAGACTCCACCCAGAAGACGGCCGTGTCCAGCGGGGCCACCGGCCGGTCACGGTGCACCGTGGACAGGTGCTGCATGTTTGACTTGTACCTGCAGACACACACGAGGCAGGACTCAAGGCAATGGCTCACCCACCTCGCCTCTGAGCAGCAACTGCCTCACACTTACGTGGGGTCCGTGATGACGGCCTGAAGGGCTTCGGTCAGGTCCTCAACTGTCATGGTGTTGTAGTCGAGGACGATGGCCGCGCCGCGCCGAGTCAGGCGAGCCAGGTTGTCGGACTGGTCCCCAAACAGAGGGATCCCGACCACTGGGACGGCTTGATAGACGGCCTCGTACAGCCCGTTGGTGCCCCCGTGTGTGACAAAGGCCCTGGTCTTTGGATGACCTTCGGGGACAGAGAGAGACATAGTCTTCTTTGTGTCCTCTACCATGGAAACCAATGTCAAGTCCATTTTATTTGTATCGCGCCAAATCAAAACAGAAGTTATCTCAAGGCGCTTTGAGATGAACACACAGAGACTCACTGTCTTCCCCATTAGCAACAGTGGCAAGGAAAAACTTCTTTTAAAGTGTTGCGTGCATAAATGTACTGTATGTGTCCTCCGGGGTACTTTGTACCAAGTGGAGTGCTTTTTAGAGAAGGAACGTTTACCAAGCAGGTCATTCTGTGGGAGCCAATCGAGGAGCTTCGTGTTTGACGCCAAAGTTTGGGGAGTTGGACCGCTGTATCGCCAGATCACCTGAGCGGGAGGGACACATCAGGACAGAATCATCTCCTCGCGGCTCAACCTCAGCTGTGTTTGCACAAGACAGCAAAATCTGACACCCAATTTCAGCACCTCTGTGTGTGTGTGAACGCGTGTGTGTTAACAGACGGATGGAGCGTCTGACCTTTTGCTGGAGTCGTCCAAGCGCGGTGGCAATCACCTCAGCGCGCTCTGCGGGGAGGCTGGTCACCATGGTGCCGAAGGTCATGACCACCACACCGGCGTCTCCAGAACTCTGCACAAAGGCCTCCAGGTCCTGAGAGGCGACAGCAAGCCAAGGGTACCAACAGAGGATCTGTAAGTAATCAAGCTTTTCCGGCTTGTCACGTCCTATTGCTTGTTACCCACTGGAACGATCAAGCTCAGAGAGTTTTATCTATATCGTCACATTTCGGTTTTGATCCAAATGTATTTAACGTTAGATTTGTGCCTTTGGTTTAGGAGTGAGCAAATGTCTTGGCTCAGTGGCCATACTGACTTTTACATTTTGACAGGCAGGCTGCGTGAGCATGAGGTGCAGAAATCGAATCAAATAGAAACAGAAAAAAAGCATTACTGTATTACACTATTTACCTTTTAAGCCTGGTGTTAGTTTGGTTGTTGTTTTTGCTTTTTGTTTTAAATTCAGGGCCTGACATGGCCCACGGGCCGTAGTTTATCCATTTTTGCTTTGGATTCATCTCCATATAAGGGTGTTTGGCTGGCGTAAGAAACTTCACCTCTGGCAGCGGATTGGCTGGTTTGCAGTGTAGCCCGCCCACGTAGTTGAAGTTGGGTGGGAGTGGGCGTGGTGTCTCAAGGTCCCAGAAGGTTCTGATGAGCCAGACGTCTGCTTTTCCCAAAGTTTCACAGACGCCGCTGTCACTTCCTGTTCACAAAGGCAGCAGCAGCCATTTTGGACGATGTCTTTCGGGTTTATCCTAAATTGGTTTAATCCTAAATTCTATTTCCTGACACTTTGACACTATTCGATCCATTTTCTTCAAACGTACCACAACATTGCCCTCGTTTCACCTGCCTAGTATTAGTGCTGGCAGCCACTGACCTTTGACCTTGCTGTAGAAGCCATTCACCGACAGCCTCCAAAATGTTTCTGTTGCCACGGACGTACAAAAGTACATCAGTGCGTTGACCAGGCGTTCCCTGAACGTCATGCGATCCCCAAACGCGAGCGGCGGAGCAGGCACGTACGACGGTGGGAAGGAGGCGTGGCCGCAGTGTCGCTCTATCGTGCCGCCGAAGGAAAAACGCAGTGAGACGATAAATGGAAGCCGGAGCACGTCGGCTACCAGGTCGCTACACATGGTCATGGGGTCCAGAAGGACGGCGTCGAAAGCTGCCGCCCGAAGAGTCGCCATCAGCTTTTGGTTACCCAGCATGGCCTCGCACTGAAGCAGGCCCAGATCCACAGACCACTGTGTCAAAGATCTGATGGTCATGATGCGCTGCAGCCATGAGAGGGCATGCCAGTCCTCCATGGTGAAGTTAATGAAGGCCCTCATGACCCCGTGAATGTCGGCTTTGGTGTACGGCACCTGTGGGAAATGACACAGCACCTGATGAGGACAAGCTGGAGATTCACAAACACCAGCCACCCTCAAGACGACATCACTTTCTCATTCCCAACACACGGAACGACTGTTTGAATTCAAGAAACATTCATGAGGTGTGTGCAGCATCGTTTGTGTTCCCACCATACCGGGAAAACCAGAAAGTTGAATTTGGAAGCCATCTTGGGGTCATCATATCTGATGGATGGCGAGGCCTCTGCCACCAGGACGGTGACGGAGTGATTCCTGCTCACCAGCTCCTCCATGATGCTCCGCATGTTCAGCCAGTGGCTGTACTCGCCTGGAAAGACCAAAACATGGCCACTGTGGGCCAAGGGGGTGAGCAGCAGGGAGATGGTGCAGATGAGAGATGCTCGGTGCAGGATCATCGGCACAGAGGTTCCGGTTCTTCCTTTCTTTGTGATTCACTGTTTAAAAAGTTTACACATTTAAACAGAGGAAGAGGAGAACTTAAACTTGCTGTTCTGAGATTTGATCGTAAAACAGGGCAAAGTCTGAAACAGTCCAAGGTCCCATGACAGAGATAATGTGTGAACTGCAACCTGATTGGTCCAGGGACACAAGCTCCGCCCACTGTAAAGCCAATACTACAACTGATCAGCAGACCAATGCCTGAGGAAGCTGCACTAGTCACTGCACGTACGTAAATGCTGCAAGTATCATACATACTTGATAGACTCGCTGCAAATCAATGACTTGCATACCACACGGTACATTACTCGCATACTGTAATACTGCTAATGTGTTCTTAGCAGATACTTCACCTTTGAAAACTACCACAGCATAAACAAAATTATGGTTTGATGTACTTTATTCTCATAAATATTGAGGGTAGTGACCGTGTTTGACGTCTATCAGTGGCAAATGCCTTAAAATCAAATAAAACGACAAATTTTCTCCTTGAGATAAGTTAATTGTGATGACAGGTTGTCCTGTATTTACACGACCATTTACCGACCCCTTGTTCACTTGTTCACCAGCCTGCTCGCCACAGAGCTGTGTGACAGCAAGAGGAGTGACAAGTCTCTGTTTTAAGTCTGTTTCAAAGTCATTTTCGGCTCCATTTTGCACATCACTTTTTTATTCTTCCTCTGTCTTCGTCACATCTCATTGGCATGTCCCGTCAGTAAACTTGGATGAGTTCGTCCCACTCTCCGGGCGGCCACATCCCATTTTCCTGGACGTTGGCAGGCGACGTCTTCCAGTCCCAGTTTCGTAGGGGGATATTCCACGTATCACCATAGTTGGCCGTTATGTAATCCAGTGTTTCGCATGGAACGCGAACTTTTAACTCGAGAAGCTCTGCCCAGCAAAGCGAGAAACGAGGGAAGATGTACCTGCGGAAAAACCACAAAGAAACCATTACTGCCATTGTCAGTTGGCATTAGTCACAAAATCACTAAATTGCAGAAATTATGAAAATAAAAACAATGATTACTTGAATTTTTTTCCACTTTTAGCCTGTGTTCCTCCATTCCAGACTACATCTTTATCCTCATAGAAGAAGAAAATATCCAATTTGACGTCATCACTAATGAAAGAGAGCTCCAGACTGTCCTCCACCTATAGAATAACGCACCAAGTCTTCAGTCCACCTTCACAAAACAACTGAAATTGATAACTAAATTGCCCTTTCTACCTTTCCAAACTTATGCTTGAGTGACAGGCCAGCCTCTTGCAACGCTGTGACGATGTCGGCTCGATAGTCCGCGATGAAAATTCCAATGTCCACGTCTCGACTGTACGTAATAATGCTGCACTGCCTGAACCAGCCTGCAGGGGGGACGAGTCAACGGCACAATTACAGACGATGTGAAAATAAATGTACACAAGTGGGGGCGCAGTTTGTGCTGGTGGCATTTTAAGATACCCAGGCAGGTGCCGCTGCTGAGCCAGAAGCGTACGTTGAGTCGATTGAGACAGCGAGCGGCCAGCTGCAGCAGAGACTTTGCTTTGTGCCGGAAAGACACCGCGTCTGGAGACGAGTCATCGGGGTAGAGCTGCAGCAGGACAGGTGAGATGTCAAAGACGTTGAATGTTTCATGAGATGAACAGCTGAAGCTGAACTTGACACCATCACATTGCATTAAGAGTGTGTGACCTCTGCCTGACCTGAAGGAAGTTGCGGGCATCACGGAAACGACACTCCAGGAAGCGGGCTTGTCTCTGCTGCGATAGGAAGACGGTGACATTCCGAGGGATTCGCACGTCGAGGCCATCCAGCACTGTCAGGACCAAGTCAGGCCTGTAGGGGGCAGCAGCATAACCTCTATTGCTGCAGAGCAAGCTATGCTAGCAGTCTACAGGGTTGTAAAATTGTGGTGCAGCAATTGTAGTGCTATGTATAGGCATGCTACAGAGTGACTTGTGTTGTATGGTGAGATAGCGCAGTTCTTCTGCTAGCATAACGCAGCGTGAGCTCCAGCAGTCTGGTGTGCTGACCTATTGTAGGCCCCCGCGTGGCGTCCATAGTCCAGGCTCTTGAAGGGAGCGAAGGTAGGGTCAGTGTGGGCTTTGAGGCGTATGGGTCCATGCCACAGGTAATGGCCACTGCGCTCGTACAGGAACACCAGCTGGAGAAATGAAGACGTGTTAGAGATGGAGTGGATGAAACTTGCACTTTCATGCTAATTAAGGACATTTTTAGGGAATGTGACTTGCCCACCTGGATGATGTATCCGTTCAGGCGAAAAAGGAAGTGCAGGGGGATCTCCTGGCCTGACAGGGTGTCCAGGCTAGCCAGGCGAGGGTCCTCTCCTCTCACCTCCAGCAGCTCAAAGCCTTTTTCCTCAGCCGCTGACAGGAAGCCAGGCTGGAACACAGCAATATGATCAAACAACCTAATTTTCACCTGGAGAGGTCTTTGACATGGCGCGCCTCCATGTTGCGTCTCGACTGATGTTTGTTTTCTTTTCCTCCCCGTCACAGGCATTGCTGATTCAGATTTCCCCGGGAAAACTCACATCATATTTCCATTGGTTGGAAAGCAGAGCGAACGATGTGACGGGACGGCCCGTGCAGAGGAAGCTGCAGTGTGGCTCTCGCACCAAACGGTCCCGCTGCAGCAAAGCATCTTGGGAGAGCAGTGAGAGCGCAGCAGTGTCCACCAGAAACAGAGGCAACCTGAAACGCTGCGATAACGCTAGAAACTTCTTTGCTGTTTGCTGGAGACAGAGGAGCAGGGAGTGAGTAATGGCTGCTGGGTTAATGTTGGATTCATCAAAGCAGCAATAGCAGTTGGAGTGCGACAAGATGTGCGATTTGCTGCACTCACCCACTGGATATCACTGGCAGTCAGGTGACCAGTGCGGCTCAGAATGTAAGGAACAGGCTGTTGGAGAAAGGCATGATTGGAAATTATTACTTTCTTCTGAAAAGGCAAAAATCAAGACGGAATTCAAGAGCCCATTGATCAACAGTGATAAGCACCTACGCAATTGGTGATCCCATCTAAATATGGCTACCTCAAGTACTTAATACTCATTCAAGTAGCAGTTACAGCGACCCACTTTAAGTACTTCCTGTGCAAGGACGTACCTTGCTGAAGTATTTCCGGTAGTAATAGAGCTGGAAGAGCAAAAACACGGAGCTGCTGAGGACCAGCAGCAGTAACACGGCGCTGAAATTCACCCGCAACATCCGACAACCAAAGCGGCGCACACGCGCGCCGCGCCCTGCGCGTGCTCGTCACCGCCTCGATCTAAGTATAACGGTGAGCGCACGTGAGGGGCACAAAGACGTACGACTGGTGAGCGGAGCGCGCGGGGCAGCGGCCATCAGCGAGGAGCGGGACACTGCGTTTCCGCCTCTGCCTTTCAAAACAAAAGCACAGCAATCAGAACGTCATTTTGAGTGTGATGGAGTGTTTTGCTGGACAGTGTTTTGCCCAAGCAAGTTTCGTTTTAACACCCATCGGAGCAAGGAAGGTGCATCGAAGTATTAACAAATGTCCGCACGAATACAATCCTGAATTAGATCAATTATTTATTTCCACTTAATTGCAATTATTGTAACTGCAAGAATCGGTCAACAAATAGGTACATGAATACATAGAATATCCGATCTCGATTTAAATGAATATCTTCAAGGGAGAGAGCTAAGATTTGTCAAAGGATGTTTTCTGAGAATCCTTAAGACTACGACCATCTTATTCAATCCACTCCACTTGCCAGTCATTTTCAAAACGCATGCCCACCATATTAATGAAGCAATGAACTTTGAAAGAACAGTCTGATATGCAGTGTTTAAATCCCTGTGTGTGTGCAATTTACATGTTACAGCTTTTTGGACACAAATTAAGAAAATGATAAATCAATGAGTTGCCCTCGAGAATTCCAGTGGTAAGCACATGAATTCCAAATATTGTAGAACATGTGTTTTGGAATCAATGACTCACACTGTTCTCATAAAAATATTAGCAACGTTATATTATATTATATTATATT
This sequence comes from Carapus acus, assembly GCA_900312935.1. Classification (NCBI taxonomy): domain Eukaryota; kingdom Metazoa; phylum Chordata; class Actinopteri; order Ophidiiformes; family Carapidae; genus Carapus; species Carapus acus. The sequence continues at coordinate 131,002 of OMPJ01045766.1, read as the reverse complement.
ACATTACATTACATTACATTATATTATATTATATTATGTTATGTTATATTATATGTCAGTAAGTGTCATAGCATATTCAAGTATGCATTCCAAACATATCGCGAGTGTCAAGAAGCGCGCGCCCGCCTAGACGCCCTCACGCACACAGGCTCGCACACACGTAAAGAAAATGGCGCAACGGAGAAGCAACCCAGAGCGACGGGAGAAAAAGTTCTCTCAGACTTTGTGAAAGAGTTTATCTGCAGTGCTCGGGACGATGGGAAGACGCTGGGTTGGCTGCCGGTTCTTATAGCGGCGTAGCGGCTCTAACTGTGATGCATCTGCGGAACTTTTGCATGTGAGGTGACTTTTTCCACCAAACTGAGAAGGTAAGAGCAGTCGTTAGCTCATAGCTTAGCTCGTGTAGCTGGTTGTTATGGTTGAAAGGTGACGGTCTAAACATTGCTTTACCACACAAAGATGTCCGCCTCGATGTAGTTTTCATTTCATATGTAGGTTGGTATGGGTACTCCACGAAATCAATCCCTTTGTTGTTAGTGTTGAAAATGCCGATAAAGTTGCCCAAGACTGGTCTACTCGCCCAAAATGCTAAGTTAGCTAGCAATAAGAATATCTCGGTAACAACGAGTCAGACGACCCAATCTATTACTGCTACTCGTTGAGTAATATATTTTACTGTAACATGAGTAAGCTTGCCATCATTAGTAATATTTATACCCAAGTTACAGCTGTTAGCGATCTCAGTAGGTACCCTCGCGTACCTTTATTGACGATTGTACAGCAGTGTAACACCAAGGGATGGAATTACTGCGATTACTTTGTACCTGCTGCCTTCTATAAAAGGAGCTGTCGCCGTGGCCACTACTATTGACACACATTTATAAACAATACTCCAATCTTAACTACGGCTGCCAGTCATAGGAACAGTATGTATCTATGGACTTGTCAACAACTCTTTCAGAATGGCTCAACAATGGGACTGAGTGAAAATGTTCCTTGCATACATTCAGTGCCTGACGATCTCCCATGTGTGTCTCCATTTGATGTGGTGATGATATGTGGAATCTTCATCATTCACTCAAACCCGCTGACGTTATCTATAGATGAGCAGGACAGATGTTTCCACAGACTGCAGGTTTTCCTGTCAAAGATGAAATCCTGCTTATTGGAGCCATGCGGGGCGTGTATCTTGCGCAATATTTAAAAACCTGTCACATTCTTCATCATCATGAGACAAGCAGTGAGCAAACACATAAATTCGCCCATTTAATGTTTGTTTTTATGCAACGCTGGTTCACTGGGATTAAAGCCTTTCCAGTTACAGATGCTGTGGACTGGGCCATGACCTGCAGAGTCTCAGAGCTCTGACCATATTTTATCTCCTACCATTAGGGTTGATTGGTTTCACGCTGACTTCATTAGTACACAGTGAAGGTTTCTGATGCTCTTAAGCTGAGATTTGTGAAGGATATAGGTTGGGGGGTGATTTGTCTGCATCGCACATAATCCATAGAAAATCTGAGAATGCTCACCAGATCATCCACCTGCTGTGACTGAAGTGAGTACGGTAGTTTCAGTCTCATCAGTGTAAAGTAAAGGTTCTGAGCCTTTCTTCTCCCACTACCACTGGCTGGTCGATTGCTGTCGCCACCCTGAAATGAAAAATTTAATTGACGCAGGTCTACCTGTGTGTGCGTGCGAACCGGTGACAATTAGAGCTGTCAGCTTTTACCTATAGCTGTGAGATCTGTGATGCAGCAGTGAAAACTAGCTACCTTATAGCTAGCGAAATAGCATCAGCATGAAATTGGTTCTGTCGAGGAAGATTTTGTGGAACCATGCAAGCTGAAGGCTCCCCAGATATTGTGCCTTGAGGAGCGACAGGCTTTTGTCAGCATCAGCCTGACGAGAAACGCAGTGGCAGAAAGGATTTTGAATCTTTCAGCGGATCTGGACATTCAATCTGCTGAATGCCTCATTGAAAAATCTCTCCTCACGCCAAAGCTGCAGAGACTTTTCCTCACTGAAGAACACAGCTTTGCAAAAATGAATTCCTATCGTGGAGATATTTCAAGACAATGTGCCGAACAATGTCAATCAGGAACTTAAGAAAAAAAGTTTATATTGGTAGAACCCACTGCTCAAGCCCTGCCATGGGGTTCAGGTATTTGTTTGGATAACTTCGACGCATTTATGAGGCAGTGAAATAAAAAACGTTCTTCATGGCTCCCACTTAAGTTTTTATGGTGGGATGAGTCTGTTCTGGTGTTCAGAATCACGGCACAGATATAGAAATGTTTATGAATCCGGAAAGATTTATAAGCCTTGATATGTATTTTTATCACAGAGTGAAATTCTATATTCATTCCAGATATACCTTTCAAAATTTCCATTGTTTTATAGATCCATGCAGATGCTTTGGAAACCCACGAACATGCACAAATGAAAACCTTAAAATAAGGCACAGTATTGTTGAAACTGCTCTTATTTTTCCTGGGAAATTTCAAGTTGTTCATAAAAGGTTTATGAAATGAGCTTTTATGAAATACTTACATTTTCACAATGTATTCATATTCTTTGCAATGAACAGAGGGAAATTTTGGATTGTTTGCTATTTATTTAGGTAACTATGTTGTAATTGTACTGACACCACTGGGTTTGACACCACTGTTCATAAGTTTTGCCTGCATATGCATCTGGTCGCTGGTCTGCAAGAATTTGCAGCGTGTGTGGTTTGTATGTCATTGCTCATTATTTATATTTCATTTTAGATCTGAGAATGTCTTTTTTTTTTTTAATTGGATTTTGTCTTCAACACTGCCAGTTAGTGTGCCTGTGTGATCAAGATGAAGAAAAAGCACAGAAGTCCTCACTTTCCTCTGGAGTTTTTGTGAATGAATCATCATTCTGTACTTTGGGTGTTTTGGGAGAGAAAGTTGCCGATTCATGGTTCAATGATTGATTCTGTGTCGACTCAACAGTGCTGAGTAAACGATTCCTTTACACAAGGGTATGGCTCTGCTGCCGTTGTGTTCTGCACAGCTTGGATGATTAGACTTGTCCTCCGGTCCTAGGCAACCATAGAGACACAAAGTGGACATTGTACTCACCTTAAGTTACAATGAGTAAGATGAAATAATGAATTAATGTCAGTAAAAGTTGACGTAGCCACGAAGAGTATCAAATACTGCCTGTGTATTGATTTGTAGAGTGACAGTGAAGCATGGAGAAGATGAAAAACAACCAAAAATGTAATAATCTTCGGTGCCTTGGCAGTATCTTAGTGGCCTGACAGTGGCAGAGCACGGTTGACTTGATAGAGCTGGCCCTAGCTAACGGTCACTTATCATATTTTGTTTTAAATATAGTGTTTTGTCTGGGTGGAATTGATTGTTCAGCCTGATCGAGGTAATGAAGCTGATTATTGTTCGATTGTGAACTGAGTCAGTGCTGCTGCTCAGTCATTGTGCCTGCAGTCGCACAGCAGCAACAAAGCATGCTGGGAGCAGGAGGAGGAGGAGGAGGAGTAGGATGGCCCCTCCCCTGCCCCCTTTCTTTCTCTACCCCGATTGGTTGCTCGCTCGCCCAGCTGACAGCCCAGTGTCAGACAGAGAGAAAGAGAGGGAGGGTGGGCGATCGAGTAATGGAGGCTACAGCGATGGGGTGAGCTGCCATTTTCTCTTTCTTTTTATTCATCCATCCTTCACTGTTCACAGTCTCGCATCTGTCCGTCCTCCTGTCTGTCTCCCCTTTGTCTCTGTCTTTTCCTCTGCTGGGAGGGAGGTTGGGAGAGAAAAGGGAT
>OMPJ01045766.1:84145-127180 GCA_900312935.1 Carapus acus | reverse complement strand
AAAGGGGATGATGGACGCAGGGAGGGGGTGATGTCAGGCTTTTTTCTGTCTGTCATTCAATGATGTCCTTTCTTTCCTGTGAATTCAGGCTGCTGTGTTTAAGTTGCAGAGAGAGGGCATAGACGAGAGAGGAGGGGATGGGGAGAGAAGGAGGCAGGAGAAGGGAGAGAAAATGGCTGCTCAGCGATGGAGGATGGATGATAGAGACAGAGGAGGGGAGGAAGGATGGGAAGACTCCTAGTAACAAGAAAGGTAGGGGGCAGTGGGGTGGTGGAGAGAGTCAAGAAAGGAACCAGCTGAACGGTGCAATGAAGGAAAGGTGGAGAGAAAGAAGGGTTGCGAAATGGAGGATTTTGAAGAATGGAACACATTTCACGTGTTCTGCGCATCTCTCTTTGCTTGGATATCTTCGTCTTTCACAGACGCCCATCTGTCATTTTTCTGCTTGTCGGCACACACAAATTCATCAATAAGCCATAAATTGGGATCAATATGTGGTCAAGACCCCCATCCTCCTCTCCGGTCAACCAATGATGTCAGAGATGTTTAACCTGTCTCCCTGTGATTGGCTGATGGTGCCCAGTTTCCCCCTAATTCCTATCTGGATTTAGGCTTCTACAGAGAGCTCTGGGCATACTGCGCCTGTAGCGCCACTAACAGACAAACTGCGGAATGGCTCCAAGTGTGTGTGCATGCGTGCAAACGTGTCCACATGTATTTTTAAATGTGAGCGGTGTGATGGTCCACACCTACGGGGAGCAGAGTGGAACAGAGTTGTCACACTTAGTGGGGAAAAAATGCATCTGCGTGTGTATATGTGTGTGTGTGAGTGTGTGCTCTGTTGCCATGGAGCTACTGAGTGTCCCTGGGTGACATTATTGACCTTCCTGTAGGAAGTCTGCTGTAAAGTTGATGGAATGTTGCTGTTGTTGTTGTTGTTGTCGTCGCTATAGTCCGTCTCCAGATCCGTTTCAAATCTCTGTTTGTGCCAAAGATTTTGATATTTGAGAAAACATCTCCCTGCTCCAGCTGTTGTGGAGGTGGTGTTAGACTCTAATAGCTGCTGGTGCTGAGGCCAGCAGCTCAGAAAGGTTTGTGGTCGGGGACAGAGAGGCTACAACAGCGTAAGCCTTTGATTTTTTTTTTTTTGTTTACGTCTTTCTGTTACTCTCTGTCATCATTCAGACTTTTTCAACCTTGTCAGATCCACATGTTGAGGTGGCTTGTTCAGGCAGGATTTTTGTGTTTCTGATTTTGCATCCTGGGTGTGCAGAGATGGTGCATAACCTTGGGATGATAGTTTGCACCATCTGCTGGGTGGAAGCTCGCATTACCCTGAAAATGGGGGGGGGGAACTTGGAAGTGCCCCATTTTCCCACCCCACCCTACCATCTTTTGTACCAAATACATTTGTATTCACTTTGCCTCTCCACGCTAGCAAAGCACTGTGCAGCAGGGGGGGTGTTTGTCATATTTGTTTTGGTATTATGGTCACAATTTCCAGTTGTTCTCTGGACTGATGGTAATTGACTTTATGGGTCAGGTTAGTGGAATAATAGTTGCTATACAGTTATTTTAACATTATTGTCTATAGTCTGTTAAGACTTTTGAATGAAAAGTCCTTCCATCAAATTGTTTATGCAACATAAATGATTTGATGGCAGGACTTTTCCCACATTATCGTGGTTAGCAGGTTTGCTTTCTGTACAAAAGTCCACGGTTCAAAGCAGTCAATGTGGACGTCTTGGTTTTTTTTTTTTTTAACCACTTAAGCATTTGGAACACATTAAATTTTCTGATTGTGGTCGATGCCATCTCCTCAAAATGGATACATCTGTTGACTCAGTATGAGAACTAATGCCTGGCCAAGGGACGACTGATATTTACGGCATTTAGGCTGGATGCTTCTGTTCATCTTAAATTTGGAACAAATGAGACAGCTGATTTCCTTAAGCAAGAGGAGACCCCCAGTAGCTTCACCAGTCTCAGCTCAGAATGCCGAGTGTTGGCTTCAATCTCCCCAGAAGGCTTAACCGTCACTGCTGTGTGACATCACCACCTCTCCGTCTTCCCCACAGGTCAGAGGTCAGTCCTCCAAGATGGCGGCTGCATCCTATGACCAGCTGCTGAGACAAGTCGAGGTCCTGAAGATGGAGAACTCCAACCTGAGACAGGAGCTGCAGGACAACTCCAACCACCTCACCAAGCTGGAGACGGAGGCCTCCAACATGAAGGTACAGCCTCCGCTGCTTCTCCACCATCCCTCTGCTCCTCATTTCACCTCATCGTGTCCTCCTCCTCCTCTCTACTCACTCACTTTTCTCGCCGTCCTTCCCTCTCTCTGCATCCCTCTACCTCACCTCTCTCACACCCTCCTCTACTCCCCTCCTATTTCTTGTCCTGAACATTTTCTCTTTTCCCCCTTTGTTTCTTTCCCTCCCTCCCCATCACATGCTGCCCCCTCGTGTCAGAATGGGCTTGTGGTTATTTCCACCAATCACGTGCTGCTATGTGCTGCAGATTGAGTTGGTTGTGTCACACTGAGTTCTCAGTTTGAGCTGCGATCTCTCATTTGAAAGGACACTGGGAGACGCCTGGGAGTGAGCTGTGCGCCTTAACTCGTCTTTTCTGGTCTACTTGAGCGCTTTCATTTTTATTATTCCCATGTCTACTTTGTTTTATTTTTCTGTTCCTCGATTTACTCTGAAGCGTTTTGGCTTTTTGTGCTGACATCTCCTTTCTTACACCCTCTGGAGGCACCAATATTTTGGAGTTTGTTGTTTTTGCTCAGACAGACTCTCCTATCTGTATTACCGAGGATCTATTAATATGTCCCTTCTCCTCCTCTTGCACATTGATTTTTCTACTGGCCGTCGTTTTGGATTATCGTTTGCTTTGTCCGTCCTTCCTGCTTGCTTCCTCTCCAAACGCACCATTCCTGTTTCCTGTTTCCTCACATCCTGTTTTCTTGCCCACCGATGACCAAAAAAGACACGGCGACACAAAGAAAGAATGCGTTCATGCGCAATTTCAACATGTCGCTGTTTGAACGCTGCCGCTTTATCGTGGTGAGTCCACAGCAACCGAACAAAGATTCTAGCGTAAGAAATATTAGCAACAGTAGCGCTGCTATAGCGTTAGACTTTGACGTTTGAGAGGATTGGTTTGGTCGTCTTCTGTGTAAAACTCAAGTGACAGTGCGTAACTGTTCGGTTCTTATTTGCCTTCACTTTGTCACCTCTAGTTTGGGTATTCAAATATCAGCATCAACAGTTCAATGTTCAAAAGTGCCCTAACTTCCTACACAAAGTTGTTGTTTTTCTTCTCTTGTTGTTGTCTTCCCACCAACCATTATGATTTTATGAATCTTATTTATTGGCTGATGTGTATTTAAAGTCAGAGAAAAACAGATATATTTAATTGAACTCTGACGAAAGGTCACATTGTATAGCAAAAGTCAGAGAGTAAGAGGCAGTTGGTGAGTCTGTGGGTGATTGCAGCTGTTGTTTCTCAATGAAGGATAACAAAAAATGAAGAACTGAAACCTCTATACACAGAAATATTATCCAATTGTGAAAGTGAAATTTCCATACTTAAAAATAATGTAAAATTATCCAACTTTTTGGTTTATGGTAATGCTCACCCACCAGCATCCGTGTACTGTGTGACGTTTAAACACTGATCCTTTTATTTCAGATAGTGTTGACCTAACAAAGTGTCATTGCTCCCAAAGTGAATGTGTTGTCTGACACTGTTGCTCACACTTAAACAAAGAGCCAATTGTCATGGATGATGAGCACCGACACCCCCTAGTGGCTAATTGCCAAGTCGCACTCTCGTCCTACAGGAAGTGTTGAAGCAGCTGCAGGGATCCATAGAGGAGGATCCAGGGGAAGCCACGGGGAGTCAGCTGGAGCTGATCGAGAGACTGAAGGGTGAGTGCGTGCAGCCGTGGACATGCACAGGGACGCACGCACAGCTATCTACATATGTTGTGATAGGCAATACAAGTGTAAACACTCATGAAACACAAAAAAAGTCACTCTAAACTTCACGCTAACAGCACAATAATCTGTAATGTTTTAATCAGAAATGAGCCTGGACTCTGCTGGGTTTAAGGCCCGAGCAAGGCCACCTTTACCCTCTTCGTCGTCCTCCGGCTCATCCACTGCTGCCGGAGGAGCTGCCGGGGCCGCCGCAGCAGTCAGCCCAGCTGCAGCGGCCAGCTATCCCCGGAGAGGTCTGCCGTCTGGGGGCAGAGAAAGCCATGACAGGTGCCTAGAGGAGCTGGAGAAAGAGAGGTATGTGTGCAGATGACCACCAGCCAGCCTGTACTCGGTGCACTTGTAGGCACCGTAGCTTATGCAGTAAGTCGTGTTGCTGATAGGCGCTAAATCCATTACTTTGACATTCATCCATAGACTGTCTGTTAGAATTGATTTGTCCCACTCCCTCCACCCTGTGCAGGTCGCTGCTGCTAGCCGAGCTGGAGAAGGAGGAGAAGGACAAGGACTGGTACTACGCTCAGCTGCAGAATCTCACCAAGCGCATTGACAGCCTGCCGCTAACTGAAAATGTACTTTACATTCAAGCACTGACTTATTTATGCCAAACATATGAAATATTCAGTCACTGCCAGCAAGACCAATGCTACTTTGTGGTCAGGAACCACAGACGGGTTGATGGCGTTGATGATAGGTGTGTGTTTTTCTTCCCCGACCGCTTAGTTTACATTGCAGACAGACATGAGCCGCCGACAGCTGGAGTTTGAAGCCCGCCAGATCCGCTCGGCCATGGAGGAGCAGCTGGGCTCCTGCCAGGAGATGGAGAGGAGAGCTCAGGTATCCACACCCGATGCTTTCTGTGGCGGCCATCTCACGCCGTGTCTGTGTGTGTCAGAGGAGCAGAGAATATCTAACAGCATCAGTCAGCTGACGCTGTTTTCATCAGCTGCTCATACATCGTCGACGTGTGAGATAAAGTTATGGATTCTGATGTCATATCTTGTGTTTTGCAGGCTCGTGTGTCCCGAATTCAACAGATAGAAAAGGATATTTTAAGACTGGGAGCCAGACTTCACACACAGCAGGTACATGCGCGAAATGCTTTAAGCTAAACAATGTTTTAGTGGTATATTTTTGAGCATTGGACCCAAAAATCACCTCCCTCTTTCTCCTCAGGTGGAGGGAGCCCAGGGGACAGGTGACGGCAGCGCATTGGCAGCTACTCAGGTGGAGCATGTGTTTGTGTACACAGTAGTGCCTTGACATATGAGCTACTCACTGTGCAGGTTTTTTGAGATTCGAGCCGTCTCTTGGTCCTTTTTTTTTTGTTTTTGTTTTTGAAATCCGAGTTAGGAATGGTGCTTGGGTACACCTGCACTAATTGGTGCACGGATACGCACTATCTATGATGGCTCGCACTATCAATGACCACTTGGAACTACAAGAAACATGAAGTTCAGCATTGGGATAATCATTCAAGGCTCATCAGGTGTGGTTTGACAACTTCAAGAGGAGAACCAACATCCACTCGGTGGTGACCGATGGAGAAGCATCTAGTGTGGATGTCAAAGCAATGGAAAGATGGTCATGTGATTGGCTGTAGGCGCTGGGAGGAAGGCTATGTTCACAACAAGGGTTTAACTGAGACCAAACCCCATTATTCTGGAACAGACTGATATTATTCTAGCTATTTTAATTGGGAAAAGAAGCCTGATAAACAAGCAGATTGATCTCCGAGCTCAGTTACAGAACAAATTAATCTCGTATCTCAAGGTACTACTGTATATTATATATTTAATACAGTGTCTGCTTCTCAGCCATTTGTATTTAGTCTACAGTATACAATCCACAACTCCTTGTTTTGGTAAACTTTGTTCTCTACACACAGGCGCCCAGTAGTCGTTTGGAGCACGAGCCGGCCAGCGACAGCAGCTACTCTGTGCCACGTAGAATCACCAGTCACCTCGGCACAAAGGTGAGTGATGAGCGATGAAGGAGAGAGAGCGAGCACAGTGCATTTTACTAATAGGATTTGTCCCATTTCATGATTAGCAAGAGGACTGGCAGTGTAAGCAGTCCTCTAGCATCAAAAGAAGTGAAAATGACAGACATTGTGTCCCCTCCTGCAGGTGGAGATGGTGTACAGTCTCCTGTCCATGCTGGGTACACACGATAAAGACGACATGTCTCGGACACTGCTGGCCATGTCCAGCTCTCAGGACTCCTGCATCGCCATGCGACAGTCCGGCTGCCTCCCTCTGCTCATCCAGCTGCTACACGGAAACGACAAAGACTCACTTTTGTTAGGTAACGCTGATTTACAAGAGCAGTGGGAGGAGTTATAGAGCTCATTTGAGCATTGGTAACCATATTTGTGTCAATCCCCCCCTCTTGCGTAGGAAACTCTCGGGGCAGCAAAGAGGCTCGCGCTCGTGCCTCAGCAGCACTGCACAACATCGTCCACAGTCAGCCCGATGACAAAAGGGGGCGACGTGAAATCAGAGTGCTTCACCTGCTGGAACAAGTCAGACATTACTGCGAGGCCTGCTGGAGCTGGCAGGAGAACCATGAGAGGGGCGTCGACCAGGAGGACAACCCCAGTGAGTCTCGCAGCAACTGGTGTGATTCGTAATGAACCGTGTGTGTGTGTGTGTGTGTGTTTTTGTGTCAGAGAAAGGGAGAAAAGTTGGAGAGATGTTGGCCATTGTAGATCTTTTTCATCTGTCTGTATTGATAGGTAGCAGCCACATTAAAAGCCTGTACACAAAATGATAAAGTATGGACAAAATATTTATGGCAATATTAATGGCTTTCTCTCAGAAAGAAAAAATTATCTGCCTTTGTTTTCGAACGCCTGACGTGCACTAAGACAAGTTTTCCAATCATACATTGTCCAGTGCCTTCTCCAGTGGAGCATCAGATCTGTCCGGCAGTCTGTGTATTGATGAAGCTTTCATTTGACGAGGAACATCGACACGCCATGAACGAACTAGGTGAGAGGAGCGCCCCCTGCCTGTATTTGTAGGCGTTGATGGTGTGTCAGTCTGCTGTGACGCACTGGTTTCCTCGGCGGTGTGTGACTGAGGTGCGTGTCCTCGCTTGCAGGAGGACTGCAGGCTGTGGCCGAGCTGCTCCAGGTGGACTGCGAGATGTTCGGCCTCAGCAGCGATCACTACAGCGTGACGCTGCGCCGATACGCCGGCATGGCTCTCACCAACCTCACCTTTGGAGACGTGGCCAACAAGGTGAGAGGACAGGTTATTGACTGGTCGGTGCTGCTGTTGTCACTGCTTAGGCCACCAAATTGTCGTAGAGAGTCCCACCCTGGGACTCACTCTGGGTTTTATCAGCTGTCGCATGTCCAACTGATGGAAAGCAGGACTTCACGGCACTGTTTCTCCTCCCACTAGGCAACACTGTGCTCCATGAAGGGCTGCATGAGGGCCATGGTGGCCCAGCTGAAGTCGGAGAGTGAGGACTTGCAACAGGTAAGCACGGGCGAGGCAAACATAGTCTTGTGACACCCACAGCTCGCAAGTTGTCTCATTTCATCTGTTGCCATAATAGCTAAACCAGGGCTGACCAACACATCTACATGGTAGATTACAAAAATAGTGTGGGTAGATCACATGGCATTTCACAAATGAATATCAGCCTATTGTCTGTCCCCACAATGAACTTTGTCACTTGACTGATGTACGGGGTGCCCAATACGAAAATGGCTATTTCCACTTGATTAACTGACAGCCAGTAAGAACATGTATGAATTGAGGGATGAGATTTGGAATGGAGGGAACCATCGACTGACATTGAGCAGAAGTTTAGCACTCATGAACAGCTTGGGGAGTGACTTACAGAGGAGAGGTGCCAAAACGAGGAAATGTGGAGGAAACCACCTAAATGTTGTGCTCTACTTGTCAGTGTGAGTTGGCCTTTACTTTGCCCACCTGAAGATGGGAAAAGGCAGAGAGATTAAAATGCGGGTCCGCAAGGGCTGATCGTTATTTGTCTGACTGATTGATTTTATCTACAGTATACACACTCACTCACACACACACACACTCAAACACACACTGTATGTGTATACTAACACACACACACATATACATAGAAAAACACATACACACATACTGTATGTATGTATGCATGCATGCATTTGGTAGGTGAATCTCTGTGATTAGGCCATTTGGAAAGTAGCTTGCTAGTCAAAAAAGTGTCAGGCACCCCTGATCTAAACATTCGTTTCATCTGCAGGTCATAGCGAGTGTCCTAAGGAACCTCTCGTGGCGTGCTGATGTCAACAGTAAGAAGACACTGCGAGAGGTCGGCAGCGTGCGTGCGCTGATGGGTTGTGCGCTTGAGGTTCAAAAGGTAAATACAAACAGGAAACTCAGACATTTGACAGTTAATCTAGCTGCTGCGCAAACGCGCCCAATTCACGGCGTTCTTTTGCCCGTTCATCAGGAGTCGACGCTGAAGTCGGTGTTGAGCGCGCTTTGGAATCTGTCGGCTCATTGCACCGAGAACAAAGCCGACATCTGCGCGGTAGACGGAGCTCTGGCCTTCCTGGTGGGCACGCTGACGCATCGCAGCCACACCAACACGCTCGCCATCATCGAAAGCGGCGGCGGCATCCTGCGCAACGTCTCTAGCCTCATCGCCACAAACGAAGCCCACAGGTAAACTGACCTGAAATGCTGCTGGATGTACACATTCAAAGGCTAATCAAAGAGAAACCCGTAATTTGGTGACCTTCTTCGATTTCCAGGCAGATCTTGCGGGAACACGGCTGCCTGCCGACTTTGCTGCAGCACCTCAAATCTCACAGTCTCACCATCGTGTCCAATGCCTGCGGGACCCTGTGGAACCTGTCGGCGCGTGACGCCAAAGACCAGGAGGCGCTGTGGGAGCTGGGCGCCGTCGGAATGCTACGCAACCTCATCCACTCTCGCCACAAGATGATCGCCATGGGCAGCGCTGCCGCCCTACGCAACCTGATGGCCAATCGGCCCGTTCGCTACAAGGACGCCAGCGTGGTGTCGCCCGGCGCTGGTGCCCCGTCCCTGCACGCCCGCAAGCAGAAAGCATTGATCGAGGAGCTGGACGCACAGCAGCTTTCGGAGACTTTCGATAACATCGATAATCTCAGCCCTAAGGCCGGGCACAGGAAGGGGCGGAGCTGTAATGGCACCGGGGCCGGAGCGGGCGGGACCACGCGGCCTTACGCCAACACCCCTGTGCTGTCCAGCCCCAAAAACAGCGACGCCTCCAAAAGGACAAGCGAGGACGTGGCGTACACGCGGCAGGTTTTCCCCCCCAGCGTACGAGCGTCCAGCGACAGCTTGAACAGCGTGACCAGCGCCGACGGCTACGGCAAGCGCGGGCAGACAAAACCGTCCACCGAGCCTTTCTACTCGTCCGACGAGAGCGGCGCCAACAAATGCTGCATCTACAAGAAATACCCCGCCGATCTGGCACACAAGATCCGCAGCGCCAACCACATGGCCGACGACGACGGCGGCGAGCTGGACACGCCCATCAACTACAGCCTCAAGTACTCTGACGAGCAGCTCAACTCCGGGAGGCAGAGCCCAAGCCACCGCGGAGGCATCGACAGCGACGATGACGAGCCGGAAACTAGGATGAGGAGGAGGAACAACGGCGGAGACTCGGCGGCCGGCAGCCGCATAACCTCGGTGCCTCCGCGCTACGTGGTCATCTCTGCGAACCAGACTTACGCCGGCGAGCCGCCGTCCGAGCAGCCGATCGACTACAGCCTGAAGTACGGCGCGTCGGATGCCACCCGCAAGCCAGCTTTCAAACCAGAGGAGGCCGCCGCCCCCTCCATGCCTCCGCCCCCTCCCTCATCTGCCAGTAAGCTCCGCCCCCCGCCTCCCTCCACCAATCGAGGGGCGCCAAAAATCAACCAGGAAACCCTGCAAACGTACTGCGTGGAGGACACGCCCATCTGCTTCTCCCGGGGAAGCTCTCTGTCGTCGCTGTCGTCTGAGGAGGATGAGGAGGAGAGCAACGTCATTGGAAGGAAGAGGAGAGGCGGGAGCGTCATCAGCAGCGGCGGGAACGATTACCCCACACTGCCCGTCAGCGAGAAAGAGCCTCTGGAGCAGCAGCGGCAGCAAAAGGAAGCCGAGAGCCAAACGGCAGCGGCGGCCGCTCCCTCGACTCGAGGACGGCGAGGTCACCACCACCATCACAGCCACGCCCACCATCACCACCATCACCACGCTGGGTCCTCCTCCGGCGCCCGGACGCCCAAGAGCCCCCCTGAGCCGCCGTACGCGCAGGAGACGCCGCTGATGTTCAGCCGCTGCACGTCTGTCAGCTCCCTGGACAGCTTCTCCAGCCCGTCCATCGCCAGCTCGGTGCGCTCCAGCGAGCCGTGTAGTGGCGTGCCGAGCGGCGTGGTCAGCCCCAGCGACCTGCCCGACAGCCCCGGGCAGACCATGCCCCCCAGCCGGGCCAAGACGCCACCGCCGCCGCTGCCCCCGTCATCGCAGAAGACAAAAGAGGAGGAGGAGGAAGAGGAGGAAGTAGCCAAGAAGAAGGAGGAAGAAGAAAGCAGCGCCGACGTCCTACTGCACTTTGCCACTGAGAGCACACCGCACGGCTTCTCCCGCGCCTCTAGTCTGAGCGCGCTCAGTCTGGACGAGCCCTACATCGCCACGGAGATGAAGAAGAACAAGGATGAGGAAGTCGTGGGGAAGGAGGAGAGGAAGGAGGAGGATGAGACGGCAGCCAAACAGATCCTGGACGAATCGGACGACGACGACGACATCGAGATCCTGGAGGCGTGCATCAATGCAGCTATGCCCAAGTCGTCACGGAAACCAAAGAAGCAGCAGCAGCAGCAGTTGCCGCAGCAGCAGCAGCAGCAGCAGCAGCAGCAGCAGCCGGCCGTGCCGCGGAAACCCAGCCAGCTGCCCATCTACAAGCTCCTCCCACCCCAGAGCCGCACCCAATCGCAGCACAGGAAGGAGGCGGCGCCGCTTCCAGACGAGGTCCCCCGAGTGTACTGCGTGGAGGGAACGCCGCTCAACTTCTCCACGGCCACCTCGCTCAGCGACCTCACCATCGACTCGCCGCCCAACGAGGAGGCGGCGGCGACAGCCATGCCCGCCAGCCAGCCCTCCTCCTCCTCTTCATCCTCCCAGAGGCGGCGAGCCGGACTCCCCGAGGGCGAGAACGGCGACGACATCCTTGCCGAGTGCATCAGCGCCGCCATGCCCAAAGCCAAACCGAGGAAGCCCGTCAGAGTGCCCGCGGGTAACGAGCACCAGCAGGCTCCGCCCCTTCCTCCTCCGCTCCCTCCGTCGCTGCCCTCCCCGCTTCCCACGCAACAGCAGTCGCAGCAGAAGAAGAAACCGACGTCGCCCGTCAAGCCAATGCCCCAGAGGCCCGCCTACGCCCTCCAGTCCGCAGCCGCAAAGGTCAAGCCGGGTTTTTCCTTTGACTCGCCGCGTCACTACACGCCCATAGAGGGGACGCCATGTTGCTTTTCGCGCAATGACTCGCTCAGCTCGCTGGACTTCGACGAGGACGACGGCGTGGACAAAGAGGAGCTGAAGAAGAAGAGGGAGGAGGAAGAAGGGAGGAAGAGAAAACAGCAGACGGCCGCAGTCTTCCCCCGGCCGAAGGCGCCGACCAACCAGGTGGCGGCGGACGAGAAGCAGAAGTTTGCCATCGAGGACACGCCCGTCTGCTTCTCCCGCAACTCCTCGCTCAGCTCGCTCAGCGACATCGACCAGGAGAACAATAACAAGGAGTTTGCCCCGCCCCCTCCTGAAAAGGAGGCCGAAGACGAGGCCGCGACAAACTCGCCGCCGCCACCAGCGGAGTCCAAGCCACGCCCCCCCGCCGCCAGCGGCTACACACCCAAGGCGTTCCACGTTGAGGACACGCCCGTGTGCTTCTCCAGGAACTCTTCTCTGAGCTCGCTCAGCATCGACTCGGAGGACGACCTCCTCCAAGAGTGCATCAGCTCCGCCATGCCAAAGAAGAAGAAGAAGGCCGCCGCCGTCGCCGCCATCAGCCCTCCACTTCCTGTCCCAAAGGCGGAGGACGGCATTTTGGCGGAGGAGGAGCCCGCGGATGCACCCAGAAGCCCCGCCTCGCCAGATTCCGAGTCCTTTGATTGGAAGGCGATCCAGGAAGGCGCTAACTCCATCGTCAGCAGCCTCAACGCCGCCG
The DNA here is from genome assembly GCA_900312935.1 of Carapus acus. Lineage (NCBI taxonomy): Eukaryota > Metazoa > Chordata > Actinopteri > Ophidiiformes > Carapidae > Carapus > Carapus acus. Next base: position 114,968 of record OMPJ01045766.1, on the reverse strand, counting down.
CCGCAGCGGCCGCCTCGTCTCTATCCCGCCAGGCGTCCTCAGACTCGGACTCCGTGTTGTCCCTCAAGTCTGTCGGCTCGCCATTTCGCCTCCCGCTGTCCAGGAACAATGCCGAAGAGGAAGAGGAGGCAGAGCAGACGGAGCAGGATGCGGCGGCCAAGCGCGGGGCGAGGATTTTAAAGCCGGGCGAGCGCAGCACGCTGGAGGCCAGGAAGAGGGAGGAAGAGGAGGAGGAGGCCAAGGCAGTTAAAGGCGGGAAGAAGGTCTACAGGAGTCTGATCACCGGGAAGCCCAGAGTGGAGACGGCTGCCAGGGGGCGGAGTAAGCCCAGACTGGCGGCAGCGCCAGCCGCCAAGGCTCCAGGGAGCAGCGACGACAAGGGAGGCGGGTCATCCAGAGATTCCACGCCGTCTCGTCCCCCGACGGCAGCCAATCAGAAGAGCGGGAAGCTGTCGCAGCTTCCTCGCACAGCGTCTCCCGGAAGCGCCTCGTCCTCTTCGTCCAGGCTGGTGAAGCAGAGGAGCAGCGGCGGAATCCCCCGCAGTGAATCTGCGTCCAGGGTTGGCTCCGCCTCCACCAAGAAGCAGAAGGCGGAGGCAGACAAACCGGGCCTCGTTCGCCAGTCCACGTTCATCAAGGAAGCCCCAAGCCCCACGCTGAAGAGGAAGCTGGAGGAGTCGGCGGCAGCAGCGGCGGCGGCGGCGCTGGAATCGCCTTCCAGCCCTGACGCGCCGTTACCAGCGACCAGCAGGAAACAGGACATCACCCGTTCGCACTCAGAGAGCCCGTCGCGGCTTCAAGACCCGCCCACTTCCTCGCGTTTCAGCCGCACCGGCACCTGGAAGCGAGAAAACAGCAGCAGTAACGGGGCAGCGGGAGGTGGAGGGAAACATTCCACATCGCTGCCTCGCGTGGGAACGTGGAAGCGGACGGGGAGCTCGTCCTCGGTCCTGTCGGCCTCGTCGGAATCCAGCGAGAAGGGGCGTAGCGAAGAGGACATGTCGGTGAGGTCCAAGGGGACGTGGAGGAAGGCGAAGAGCAGCAGCGGCGACGTGGCAGGGGGGCGGAGCTTCGCCGACAAAGCGGAGGACGTGTGGGTGCGGCTGGAAGACTGTCCGGTCAACAACCCGCGCTCCTCCTCCGCCTCCTCCTGCTCCCTCTCGGCCCGCTCGCCCACCACAGCTAACGCGCCGCCCGTCATCGACGCGGCGGCTCCCGCCACCAAGATTCCCTCGTCCTCCTCGTCGTCCTCGTCCAACCTCAACCTTAGGCGGAGCTGCGAGAGCCTGGACGAAAAGCCGCCACCGCCACAGCCGCCCCCTGCCGAGCGTCAGCAGCAGCAGCAGCATCGCAGCAATCAGCAGCGTAGCGGCGCCGTGGCAGCCAGAGTCAGTCCCTTCAACTACACGCCCAGCCCCAGGAAGAGCAGCGGGGATGGCGGCGCCGCCGCAGCAGCTACCGCCACCACCACCACCGCAACAACAACATCGACCACCCCGACGCGGCCGTCCCTCATCCCCACGCCTGTCACCAAAAAACGGGAGCCAAAAAGCGGTGAAGGCGGCAGCAGCAGTAACGGAGAGCGTGGCTCATACATTGTTACGTCGGTGTAAATGTCAAGGACAAAGTAAAATGGACGCTGAAGTTACGTAGGCGGAAGAACAAGTCATTGGTGCATCAGAGTGTATAGGAAACCAGGATGTATTCTAAGCCCCGCTCCCTCCCTCCCCCATCCTCCATTGCCCTTCTTTACCTAACTGTCAGGGTTTTTATTTTGCTGACAGAAATTTTGAAAGTAAAAATAGGACTTTTTATGTTTTGATACCACTAAAAGGATGTGTAACACTTAGCTCCACCCACGCCCTGTTTCTCCCTGCATGGCCCCGCCCCCATCCTAACAAAGTAACTTACCATGGTGATGATGATGATGATGATGATTTTGGTAGCTGTAGCTTCTTCTTGGCTTCAGAAGTTTTCATGTGTTGTTGGTGAGTTTGGTTGTGAAAAACAGATCTTTTCTGCGTTTTTTAGCAGGACAAATGACTTCAATGTGTTTTATTCACTAAATTAGATGAGTGAACGATGGAAAATGTCTCAACTGAGCCAAACTAACACTCACACCATTTATCCTTGTGGATACCAAGCACTTTCCTTCTCTGGACTTTGATTTCTGAGAAGAAAGCCGAATGCTGCTGAGTGCTCGGCTCTCACACAACAACCCCTCTGAATTTGTAAACAGACTGTGCGTATTGAGTTTACATTTGTGACTTAACGCCTGCAAAGTACAAATGAGCCTCTTGATACTGATCCCCCTTAACACAAACCATTTTTTCATGTTTTTAATCCTTTGATTGGTCCAAAGTCAAACGTCTCTGTGACCACATTTGTTGCCTGAATACTTTTCACATTTGTCACGTTTGTCTGGAGATCACATTTTCTCCCTCTGTTGTTGTTCTTGACGCCAGGTGATCTTTGCCAGCACATTTTTGTTGTTTCTCAGAACCAAACTCATGTATAGAAAGTGTTTTATTGTGTCAGGTTGGGATTTTCAACACTTTCAGAGGGTTCAGTAAATACTAATACTCGTGTTCAGCTCTGGATTGTTCCGCTGAAAATATCCTGCCTTGAAAAGTGAAAAACACTGTAAAATGTAAGTTATTGCTGTAAAACCTTAAACCTGAAGCACATAATTTAAAACAAAATGGTCTTTGCCAAAACAATGAACCACGTTTTATTCATTGCTGTAATTTTTCTTGATTAATTCCGTTGAGTTCTCACTGTTATGTTGATGCTAAGAAAAACATTTGGCAAAATGCAAAATAAAACGTAACACCTTAGATGCAAACTTGTTGTCCACTCTACGTTGTCGATCCTCAGATGTCGGTCTTGGAGTCTCATTTCAAAAGTTAATTTAGCAGCTGTTACTTGTCAGTTCAATGGCAGTTATACTCAGTAGAGCCGCTGTGCAACAGACAAAGCAGAAAGAAAACATTAAGTATTGTGCCACGTAGCTCTGGTAGTGAACTGTGGTCTTTGAACATTTTAGATATGTTTGAGGATTGTGCTCACAGTCTCTAACTGATAGCAAGTTACCTATTTATAGAGGCCACATTAATTGCAGATGGTTCTTATTGTACCGAAAGATGAGTTATTTTTTAATGTAAATTACTCTTTTTCAAGAGGACTGTCAAGTCGCCAATTTTCAACACGAAATTAAAAACGTTTTTTTTATGTAATTCAGTAAGTATAGGTGAAAGTCACGCAAGTCCGTATAATACCGACTTCCTTTTCAGACCTCTACTTTGAAAATGCAAACCGGAAGTGCTACTGCCATCTTATGATTAACTTGACTGCTCCGTGTCCCTGCCCGCTGTCCTCTGCGGCGATGGACACACAGAAGGTGAGACGGTCCATTTACGACATGACACCTCTATCTGTGCGTGTGTGTGTGACCCCCACAGCACCGAGCGAAAAAATGCAGTTGGAGGCATTTTGGGCGGATTAGATACTAGCCTCTGATCGCGCCACCGTTAGCCCAAATCCTCGTCGGTGTCAGTGTCTCCGTCTCTCTTACCGTGCCGCTCGGTGTGATCATCATTAATCCTCTGTTTTTGGCTTTGTGTCGCGTATCTCCGTCTTTGTATCTGTCTTTGCTCGTGTCTGCTGGTCTATTTGCCCCTCCATGTTACCTGTCTCAGGTGTCCCTGTGTTGGTTTGACTCCCCACCAGACGACGGGCGTCACTGTTATTTTGATATGTTTATTTTGCTTGCTCCTCCATAAAGGGTCCTATGAAAGGGCTAAAAGTTGCAAAATATGACCCACTCGAATATTTCTTTCGATTTCTCTCATTCTTTTCCACAGGAAGCTTTGAGGAGGATCATAAGCACTTTAACCAATAAGAACGAGGAACTGCAGAACTTCCTGGACACTGTAGATGTCACTCTGGCAGAGCTGCAGGTCAGTGAGGCCGGGTGGGGCGCTGATGGTGGAGAGAAAGAAAGATAGATAGCAAAGTAACACACCTGCTGCTGTCATCCAATCAGGAAGAATCATGCCAGGTAATATCAGACTTGGAGGCGGAGCTTGAGCAGCTCAGGTCCACTCTGGAGGAGAAAGGGGCGGAGCTGTGTGCTGCAATCAGAGAGGAGCAGCAGAGGAAGGAAGCGCAGCTTCAGGTTGATGGATTTCTTTTTACTTGAATAGACAATCACATTTCTGAAGCTCAATGGTTCCCTTATTTTCCCTTATCTTGTTTTGTCCTCTTTTAGTGTCAGCTGAAGGAGGGACAAATTGCTCTGTCATCATGTTTGGAGCTGCTGGAATTTTCCAACGAAACGCTGCAGATCTCAAATGAAGAGGAGTTCCTGATGGTGAGGATGGTGCAAGTACATTAACTTGAGAACATTCATGATAATTTTGTATTTTCTTCCAGGCAGCTAAGCAAATCAAAGAGAGGTAAGTAATCATTACTCTTAAATTCACACAGGTTTTCCATCTATTTCTCCTCTGTTCTAGTCAATGCTTGTGTAAATTTCAACACCTCAGAACTATTTTAACACCATAAACAAAAACAAATTTTACAGAATGATGCACGGTAGCTTTTTTCCACCTTAAACATCCTGCCTGCCTTCACCTGAAAATTAATAAATCCATTAAAACACAAACTCTGCCCATCCCTGAGCATCCAGTTTAACCCCGCCCCTCACTAACCCCGCCCCCTGCTCTCAGGGTTACCATGGCTCCAGCTTTCCGCCTGTCAACACGGCTGGCTGCGTCTCACAGCATGTCACGTTTCACAGTGGATTTCAGCTTCCAGAGGGCAGAGCTTGAGATGCTGCGTTTCCTGCCTGGTCAGCTCCTCCTCCTGCTGTTTTGTTCTTCCTCTTCCTCTTCTTTTTCTTCCCACACCTTCCCTTCCGTGAAATTTTAGATTTTGAGGATGCACCTCTTTTTTCCAGTTCCCAAACCTCCACAGATTGAGACGGGCAATTGCTTCCTCCGTGATAACGCTGCCACAGTTGTGTGGCGACCTTGCAGCGAATCGACGGGCAATGGCGATGACAGAATAGATCGTTATACGCTGGAATTTTGCAAAACAAACAAAAACGTCACAGCACGCTCTGCAGGAGAGATGAGCTGGGAACGAATTGATGACATCAGAGAGATGGAGCACACCGTCACAGGTTAGACCTGTCATGTGAATGCTTGAGTTTGTTATTTCCTATTTTGATACCTGTTTTGATATCTGTTTTGATTAAACCCAATTTTGTTACACTCTTAAAATATATTATGGATCTACATTTCATTTGTGCTATGTGCAGCTAATGAAATTTCCCTCTTGCAGATTTGAAGTTTGATGCACCCCTAATTGTCTTTCGTGTACGAGCAAGAAACAAAGCAGCAGCCAGTGATTTCTCAGAGCCTGTTGCCCTGGAAACCAAAGGTGAGCCATAGCCAGGCAATGAAAGGAAATACAGGTAATGTTGAAGACAGGCAAGATTCATTCTTTCCTCACCTCTGTAGCTTTTAATTTCATCTTTGATGAGACGTCTGCTCACCCAGAGCTGAGAGTTCAGGCAGACACAGTGATCTGGGAGCCTCAAGGAGTCAAAGGTCACAATGCACGGCTGAAGGGCAAAGAGATTAACAGCAGGTAAAACAACATAGTTTTTTCTGTTTTGTTCTTGTTCGTCTTCAGATTTATCCATGTTAATGTATATGTTGAAATATCGAAGCTGAAAAACTGCTTTACCTCTACTGACCCTTGATATTTTTAAGTTTATACTTCTTACTTTAGAAAATATGTTGATTACAGTTGTATTTTATTTTCACCTTTTTGCTGTTTTTCTTTTGACCCTTTATTGACAACCTGCAGCTGTGCTAATATGGCCCTGGTCCCACACCCAGGTAGAGATCTGCCTAGTAATTGCTGAGTCACTGCCCACTCTCTCATGTCCATTCGTCATGTCACCAGCCAATCACGTCACTGCTTTACAGTTCGCATCAGTTCTAAACCGAGTGTCGAGAGAATAACTGTCTCACAACCTTTTGTTTTTGCAGGTGTACTGGTCATTTCACAGCTTTAAGTGTCACGCAATTGTTTTTAGCATTTCATAATTGTTCCATGGCTGTCTCAAAAACATTTCTTTTCAACACCCCCAGAAAGGTTAATTAAACGAAAAATGAATTGTCTCTCACACTTGTGGTCACAATTAACAACAATATGTTGGAAGTGATTTAAAGCTACACTTAATAGAGTCTTCTCTGTGTTTTGTCTCAGCTTTCTGTGTTGACTTTTTCATAAGTGAGCTCTTTTTATGTTTTTTTTCTTCTTTTTGCAGCATCATTGCCTGTAGTCATTGGCTGTGTCACTTCCGGCGTTAATGATTTTGCGTCCTCCTGACATGTTAGCATCTCACTTTGTTTTTGACAGCAGAAGCTCCACTCCATCGCCCAATAAGAGAGCGGTAAGGAGCGCGGGGCGTGACCGATTTGCTGGAGACTCATACACTGTCCTGGGTATGAGTACTATCACTACTATACAATATTCATGAGTGGTGCATCTTCTGCTACTGCATCCTCTGTTGTCACACCCCAGTGCTAATGCTAATGCTGTCCTAATCTGCTTTCCTCCAGGTGACCAGGGAATGAGTGATGGCTGTCATTACTGGGAGCTCTGCCCCGTAGCTGACTGGAAATCTCTCAGTGTGGGCGTGGCCTGTCGAGCTAGCCTCGGACGTTTTGACCAATTAGGAAAGAGCGCAGGGTCGTGGTGTATACAGGCAACCCAATGGCTACAAAGCTCACTTGTTGCAAAGCACAACAACAGAGTCAAGCAGCTTGACTGGCCGCTGCCTCAACGAATTGGAATCTACTGTGACTGTGACAATGGTACAGCGCTAACACAACGCCTTTCGTTAATAGTTTAGTCCATCACCAATTTATTTGTATGTCCATACATTTAAAATCAAATTTTTGTTGTTATGTCTTTGTATTGTTTCAAAATTTACACAAACTGTCTGCAATTGTGTCTTTTTCAGGCGATTTGTTATTTATTGATGTTGATCGGCTTCATCTTCTTCATTCCTTCAAAATAAAGTTCACCCAGCCACTCATCCCTGCATTCACTGTCAGTACATCGATGTGAATTTTTTGCTGTTGCATCATGTGTTTGTAGAGTTTATTTGTATCATTCATTCCTCCTTTTTTTTGCAGGTCTGGTGTGGTGGTATCACCCTAGTGACGGGCTTACAAGTGCCGAGTTATATGGGAAATTTTGTCTCTGCCAATCGGAGCCTCAGCAATTTGTCACAGTGATGCCGCATCCTCCCTTGATTTATTCGTCTAGCTGCTGTTTATGTAGTTTTATTTTTGCTAACTATGTCATAACATTTCCAGTTATGGCCTATATTTTCAGTTAAAGGATAATTTATTACATACAGGTAAATTAAGTGATAACTGATATTGTGACTGAATGCAACTATTATTCCAATTGAGTGTGTATAACTTTTGTTTTTATTTATGGCTTTTATTCTGTGAGATGGAGTTTGTTCAGATTTTACGTGAGAAGTCATATCAGACCGCTAACGACTTCATCTGAGGCTTTTACTTTGAAACTCTGGGTCTTGTAGTGCAATAGTGTTTTTTTCTTTTTTACGTGGAAAACCTGGTTGATGTTGTTGGACTTTTATTCTGAAGCTTGAAATCACTAAGATATAAAAAGAGTTTAATTTTTGCCAGATTGGCCCTACTTTTTTCAGGAATTATGTTTTTTCTGTATGTAGGAAATTCCTAAACTATTTGATATTGATACAATTTGCGATGATAACCAAATAATTCACAGATACAAAGAACGTGTCTTTTTGACGTTGTTTCCCTGCAGAATAGTTTTCAACTTTTAAGTTGTAAAGATCATGAAGTCGTGTAAGTAGTATTCGCAGTAATGATTTGCCAATATGAACAAAACGAATAAAATTTCATTGAGAGGATCGTCTTTTTCGCCAATTTTATATTTCAGCTTTCCTTTTTCTTTTAAAGTCTGTCTGAAATCAAATTACTAACTTTACATTTTTGATCTTCATTTTTGTCTTCCTGTGTGGCAGCGTGCATGTCATATAACACAATAAAGTTTTTGAGAAAAAAAAAGGGCGGGATCAGGGCAATCCAGGGACGTCTCCATGGGAACAAATAACAGACAGTAGAGACGGACAGAGAAAACAAACCCAGCGCCGGAGGAGAGGAACAGGGGAATGCAAATTACCTCAATAGGAGAAAAGCAAACAAAAGGGACAGAATTAGTGCGAGGACAGTAGGGGAACAGCGCAGAGGGAAAGGAAGAAGGGAGACAGCAGTGGGTAGGTAGAGGGAGAAGGCGGCAGGTAAGCAGGAAGTGCTCTGAGTTTCCCATGGTGCTTTGTCTTCAACACACCTCGATCTGTTTCATTTCACAAGTAAAATAAAACAATGCAGACTGAATTACACTAGTAGTAGCAGTACACTGCCTCTTTACATCTTGTCTGTCACTCTGAAAGTTGTCGTTACTTTTTGACATCACAGTTATCTCCTGCAGGATGATGGCTTGTTTTCGTGGTAGCCGGGAGGAGTTTTATGGTGAGGTTCTCCTGCTGGATGAGAAAAAGATCAGTCTGACAGCTGAGCAAGGGGTGAAGGTGAGAGAGAGGGCCGCTTCTCTTCCTCCTCTTCTTTTTACTCCCCCCTGCTCTTCTCTCATAGGTGAGCACAAACTTCTCCCCCACAGAAATCGTCCAAAGCCTCGCTGGTGCTGCAGTTGGTCTTCACTCATCTCAACCTGGCTGAGGTTCAGTTCTTTGGCTTGAGGTTCTGTGATAACAAACAGCAAACAGTGAGTAAACAACCTGAATGAAATAGTTAGAAATCAGGGGAGAGGAGGAGGAGGGAGTTGGGGCCAGTGGGAGAGGACAGGAGGGGAGAGGAGAGGAGAGGAGAGATGATATTTTCTGTGCTCTTTTAAATCCTCATTTGCAGTAATATGTGTGTATTTGTGAATTGTGTCACAGCACTGGCTGGATCCTTCAAAAACTCTCAGTCAGCATCAGCAGCTTAGTAAGTACCATAAATAATCTAATTTTACATTTTTACTATATCATGATAGTGTGATACTATGATAGTGTGTAACTATGAAACACCAACGTACTAGTGTGTGTTGAGGCTTCATAACAGATACTCACTACGCTGTACTAACTAATAACACAGTACCTGAACTTAGCTCCACATATTATAGTGCATTTCAATAAAGGTCCATCTCATCTTGTCACAAACTTTTTTCCCTACATTTATTGTTTAATTCATTTTCAATATATGCACATCTTCCACTTTACAGGATGTCAATCTAGATTTGTACTGTATTTATTTAATTATTATTCACTTTATTCTATCCTTTCATTTTTATTCATTCATTATTATTCGTTTATTTTGCCAGCTATTTGTGAATTTTTGTCGTAAATTGCATACCTGTCCTTCATTTTGTGTCAGTTGGGCCACCGTACATCTTTTATTTTGGAGTCAAGTTTTATGTAGAAGATCCCAGCAAACTGAGAGAGGGTGTGACACGGTACGCTGCGTTTACTTTCATATTCATTCTTCTCCTTTGTTGTTATTTCAACTCTAATCCAAGTTGCGTCATGCTTTTACTTTGGTGTTCTCCCAGATATCAGTTTTTCCTGCAGTGTCGCCAGGACGTCCACAGGGGGCGCCTTCCCTGCCCTGCCCACCTGCGTGCTCGTCTCACTGCGCTCAGTCTTCGGGGTAGAAAACATGCTGCGTCTCTTTTCTGCAGCATCAGAAATAAAGGTTTTAATGAATGAACCGATCCCTCAACCTCCCCAAATAAAATGCTTTTGATTTGCAGCAGAGCACAGCGACGATGATGTCAGCAAGTGGGCGGAGTCAGATAAAGATGAGGACGTCCAAAACATCTACAAAACGCTGAGGTAGAAACATGACTTTATGTTGAATGCAGCTTGTGGGCTTTTATTCTGAAACAAGAAGAGTTTGACACAACAAAACAAGTCCAAACACAAACACATGAGGCCTCACCTGGAAGGTCCTCTAAGGACACACACACTTGGAAACACACACACATACACACATCGCTTGTCAACATAGCCAAAGTAGTCAAACTGGTGGTGACGCTCTAACAACAAAATCACAAAATCGTGGTCAGTGACCTTTGAACCCAGCATGATGTAGATGTATCTTGTCATTTTCCAAACTAATCCACCGCTGCAACTTGAGATAACATTTATTCCCCATACAGAATAAAGGTGTAGATAAAATAAAATAATGACAGAGAGAACACACACATACACTGTAAACTACTGCAGAGTGTAAATGAACTTGTGTCTTCAATACAATGTTTAGAAATAAACGCACAGATGAACATGGCATGTCCCTCTCTCTTTCGTTATCCCTCTCTCTCTCTGTCTCTCTCTCTCTCTGTCTCTCTCTCTCCTCCACTTCTCTCTCTCTCTCTCCTCCACCTCTCCCTCTCTCTCATACAGGGATGTCTCTCGTTCTCAGGCAGAGTGTCTCTTCCTGTCCCTCTGTGCGTCCCTGCAGATGTATGGCGTGTCTCTGCACGTCGCTTACGTACGTTTACCCCACTGCGTCTTCCGCTCTGGCGTCTTTGTCGTTCTCACTGACGAGTCCTGTCCTCCTCCTCCTTCGGCGCCGTGACTCCTCACAGGGGGAAAACCAAGCTGAGTACCTGCTGGGCCCCACGCCAGTGGGCGTGGTCATCTACAAGAACAGAACCCTAGTGGGAAAATATTTCTGGTAGGAGTGACGCCTCTTACCTTTGTGTCCACGCTCAGTCCCCACCCGACAGCTCAAATGTCCCCATGTGTGGAGCAGGATCATTGTGTCACATTTTACCTTTGTGACCTTCAGGCCGCGGATCAGCAAACTGCACTTTAAGGAACAAACGTTTGAGCTACGAGTTGTTGGGAAATCAGTGAGTTTGTTGTGGCACATCGACACTAATGCAAAGTTTCAGTGGCAACATCCAGTGTGTGTGTGTGTGTGCGTGCGTGCTTGCGTGCGTGTGTGTTTCAGGGATCAGAGACGTCGTTTTTCTTCCACATGTCAGAGAGGTCGGAGGGGAAGCGTCTGTGGAGAAGCTGTGTGGAGCATCATGCCTTCTACAGGTGAGAGGAGAGAAGGGGAGGGGAGGGATGAGGGGAAGGAAATGAGAGGAATGGTGGAAGAAGGTGGAAAAAGGGATAGAGAGAGGAAGAGAGTGGAAAGGGGACAAAGAAGAAGAAGGGACAGAGGAGAGAAGGGAAGGAAAGCAGGACTTGGATCATATAACCATACGTGCTTGTGTGTGTGTGGGTGTGTTTGATGTCGGAATCCAATCCACTGAGACGCAGACTGAAACAGCAGTGCAGGTGAGTGTATCTCATCACTCCTCTGCCAAACACACACACACACACACACACACACTTCTCATGCCCTCTTCTCCTGTACTCTCCAGCGCCCACTCTCCCACTCCTCAGCTCAACCTGGGCGTTCAACCAGCACACACCAAAACACTCGAACCCGGTAGGCTCCATGTTTGCCCCTGCTTTGATTTTATTTCCCGCTAATTCTGCCCCGTCTGGTCTCCACCAGCCAGTCAGATGCCCAGTGTCCACCCGGAAGCCATAACGGTCAAGACAGCGCCCCCTGCTGTTCAGCTGTAGGTCCAAATTGAGATCACGTGGCGTTGATGATGACGACCACGGTGCAGATGATGCTAAGGCTAATGATGATGACGATGGGAATGTATGTGATAGTGCAGAAGATGGCGAGAGGGAGGAGCAAGGGAAGCCCAGTGCACCATGGGAGAGCAGCAACCCGCTCAGGTTTGTGTTTACGATTCTTTTCAGTCATTTGCTAATTCTGCTGAATTACTGCAACTATGTTGGTTATGTTTCATCAAAAACATTGATCACAAGCAAGGTGAACATCATGTGATTTCAGTGGGATGTTCAATCCAAAGTTCCCTCCAAGCGCAAATCAAGGAAAAGGAGCACAGAGGTATGGAAGGGATGAAGGAGGGATTGAAAGAAGTTGGGAGGAAAGGAAGGAAGGACAGGGGACATGATTTACTCAAGTTTAATGTCTGAAGTGGAGAAATGAGGCGCAGAGAGGAAAACGTCTAATTTGCCTTTTAGGCGGTGCAGAAGCCTGGACGGTGACCAACCAATCACGCAGCAGAGGAGGAGGTCAGTAGGCGGGGCTTATGTTTTTCTTCTATTGATGTCTTTGGTGGCAATTTGTGGCGCACAGGTGTGTTTGCATATGAGACAATCAGCTCAGGCTTGGCTCATCTTACCTGTTACTGCTGTGTTAACAGGTCTCGTTCCCGATGCAACACCAGCAGTGGCAGCGACTCGGAGAACGTGGCGGCCGAGAGACGCAGGAGGAGGACAAAGACTCGGTACTTGGGCCTCTGTGATTCTTTGTATTGCTTCAATGTTTGGATCTCTCCTCTTTAACCTGCCTCCTGTTCTCACAGTGATCAGCCGTCTGACCAGCGACGCAATGCCAGATCGTAAGTTGTTGACAAGCAAATCTCACAGATCCTTGAATGATGAAACAAATGCGGTGCTGATCCAATTCGTCTGATAGTAATGCTATTGTGCGTATATTTATAATGCCAACATGCTATCACGACTTCTGCTCACCTGCTACCAGCCGATGAGTTGTATCTCTCTCCTATAGGAGGAGCCCTGACGCCCTAATATGGAAACACATCCAGTAAGGGGGAGTATGGGAGGGTCGACATGAGTTTGAAAGTGTGTCTTTGCTGTGTTAAGTGAGTGTGTGTTCTTGTAGGAAGCAGCTGATAGAACAATCCGGGGTGACGGACAGACAGACGGAGGAAATTCCTTACAAGGAAGTGAGGTATGGACACATGGAGGGGAATGCGAAGGCCTGTGGAGAGGAAGTGCAGGTCAAAGATGATGAGGAACCTCTCTCTCATAGAGTTCCAGGAGACGTAGCCAAACTGCGTCACTTGCCACGGGGACGCCGTCATCGCCGCTGGGCGTCGGCATCAGAGATCGAGTATGTCTCATGTTAATTATTCATTCAAAGGGACTGTTTTTTTTTGTTTTTTTTTTACACGATTACACTGAAATTGAAATCCCATTCTTCTGGTTGGATAGGAACAAGATGGGGATGGTTCCTCCTCTTCCTGTTGAGGTGGAATTGGTTGCACCACTTCCTGTTATCAAAGCTGCTGATACCTCCTGCCAAACACCTGCTGGCTGCAAATGACTCACCATAGCGACACACTCGATTACTGACATCTATTACTATGCAATTTTGAGTGTTTTTCCCGATAAAATTTGTGCAATTGCTCATTGGCAGCACAAATGTAAATAGGCCTACTACATACAGTTACCAAACACTTCACAGTTCACAACCAGCTCTGTGTGTTATGGTAGTAATCGTGTACATTTTGTGATGTATTAAAAATTATAAAATGGATGTTGACACATACATTCTGATACATTCTGATATATGTTTTTCATATAAACAACACAACTCATTCTCAGAGCATTACCTACAATGGTATATTAATGTAATATTAGTGGGGCAAGCTTTACATGGTTTATACACATGCAGTGAGAATAGACATGAGGGCAGTTGGTGAATCAGTTGAGGAGGAGAATCATAGTTCTGCTGTGGTGACTCAAAGAGGGGGCTCCAATGAGTCCTGTTGTGTTAGTGCGTGCGTTTGTTCGTTTTGTTGCTCAGATCTGCGCTGCCCTTTTTCTGTAACATTCATGGTGTGTGTGTGTGTGTGTGTGTGTTTGTACGCGCGCGCGCGGTTTTATTTAGCAAAAATAATTTCGAGGGAAGCTTTTACTTTCCGACCTTTCGGCAGGTGTGCCAGCTTTTACTGTGAAGGTCTGACAGGAAGCGGTGTGAGTCCAGCTGTAATTCGTCCCTGCTTGCACACGGACCGGAGCAGTGAATGCTTCGGAAAAACCGGCGGAAATCTGAGCTTTCCTGCCGACACCGCGACTAACAAGATGAACAACCGTGTCTAACAGAGACATTGGGCGGAAAAGGTACACCTCGCCGTCAACCGACTTCTTCAATCCCGAATTTGCTTTGGTGTTAGCTGTAGCCTGTCATATCAGTGGGTGCTAGCAGCAGCTAGTCGCTTTTTAGCTTGTTACTTTGCCTTTAATCCCCTCTTTTGTCCGGTTAAGCCCAAACGGTGGGGCTTTGCTCTGGTGTAGTTGGGCGCTCCCATTCGGTCTGGTTACTGAATTTGCGATTATGACCATTTGTCACAAATAAGACAACCTCCCCTGTGATTTCTTCACCGCTGCAGCAACATCTCGCGAGATATTGATAAACACGATTTAAGTATTATTTAAGTATTTGCATTTGAGTTTATTTTACTCATTCTGCCTCTATCGGTGTCCTCCACATTCACATACAATTATTGATCAATGTATGACATTCACCAAGTAAAATTAAGGAATGCTGCCGCGTATTTGTGATCTATTGGACGTTTGTAACCCCTGTTTTCCTCACACCTCCTCACATTCGCATGTACTTTATAAGGTTTTACGTACAACTTGCCTCAAATGCACAGTTGTCATTCAAACCTCCATCACATCCAAGTTTCTGTGCAGCAGCATCCTGCAAAGCTCCGTGTAAATGGCCGCCAGTCAGAAAGAGTTTATAAGTAGATATCAAAATTAAAAATGCTGAAATTTGTGCTCCAGTAAAGGAACCAGGACTACTTTTGGTCGATGCTTTCACCCTCAACATGTTGCCATCATCTCACTTCACTAAAATTCATTCTTACTCACACACAGAATCTCAGAACCTCTTTAGAATCTCATTATAACTGCATTTCCCCCACATTGTCTTTGAAATTTGCAGTGATTGTCTATGAATGTACAGCGGTCAAAGTTATTTACATCATGCTAATCCTAGTCAATGTCGTAATGTAATAATACTCTGGATGTGAAGTATCTCTGTGGGCTCAGAGTGTCATTACACAACATGATGTCTGTAAAGTAATTGTCAGTATTTTCAAGTAGATTTGGACATTCATGGTAATTGTTTTTATGCTGCAAATTTCAGTCTTGGCAATGTTGTCTTGCCCGCCGGGATTGGACGAAACCACCGAGAGGGGGCGGGGCTTTGTCACAAATCAACATGCTGCTATCCCATTGGCCAAGGATGGGGATGACAAAGAGACCTGCAAAGGTAGCAAAATATAGAAAGTGGTAAATATTTTGTGGAGGAGAGAGAGAGAGATGCCTTTCATATTCATCATATTCACAATGTACTTCCTCTTCTAGGAGTTTTCTCCTCTTCGCATCCACGGAGCTCGTCCTTATCCTCGTCACCCGTCTCATCCATGTCCCCGCCTTCCCCTCCTCCTCACTCTACCTCGAGTTCCTCCCCACCTTCATCTCTAGCTCCGTGCCCCCATGTCTCCTCTCCATCCCTCACTCCGCTTGCTGCTACTCTCTCTCCTCCGCTGGCTTTGTTCCCCTCTCTCTGCCCCCCTTTCCCCACTCCTCCTTTTGTCCCTTCCCCCACCCCTCCCGTCTCTCTTCCCTCTATTTCCTGGCTTGCCGCCTCAATTTGTCCCCCTCCATCTCCTGTCAATCCTCCGTCACGTTCACCCATCCAACCTCCTCTGGACCGTTCATCTCAGCCGGTGTCTCCCCCTTCGTCATCACCCGTCTCTCATCTTCCTGCTGCACGTCCCTCACCTTCTCTCCCCTTTGCTCCCCTTCCTCCGCCTGTCCTCTCTTCTCCTTTCACTCTTCCCTCCACCTGTGCTGCTCCCTCTGCTCCCTCCACAACTAATGCTGTCCCTGATGTCCTGCCTCACCCTCCTCCTCCTCTTCCTCCTTCTCCTCCTCATCCTTCTCTTCTTCCTGTTCTTCCTCCCCCAGCCCCTCTCTCGCCATCCTCCTCCTCCTTGCCAGCTCCTCCTCCTTGTTGTCCCTGCGCCTCACTGCTCCCTCGCCTCCTCGCCTCCCATCGCGCCGAGGTGCGGCGCCTCCTGAAGGGGGCGTTAGCCTCTCTTGGGAGGCGCCTAGACTCCCTGGAGAGGAGGAGCAGGGGAAGAAGGAAGAGGAAGAAGAAAAGGTGTGATGGAGGAGGAGATGCAGGTGAGTTTGGTCTCCTCTTTTTTTTTCTCTCAGTGTGATGGTCAGCTGTTTCAAACTAGGTGCATTTTCGAGAGATGTTTGCATATACAGTAGTACCTTGAGATAAGAGATTAATTGATTCTGAGACCAAGCACATAAGTCAATGTGCTCATATCGCAAGCCCTCTTTTTTTTCATTTGAACTAACTAAAATCATTTTAGTTTGTTGCGGCCTCGTGAAATATCCCCAAGCCTTTCTACATACTAAAAAAAGTGTATTCCAAACTATGTTTAAAACATCTTCTGTGTACCGTCTTTCTGTGTAAATATCTCATGTTACAACATGCAACCTGCGACTTATATTCAGGTGTGGTTCATGTCAAACTCATAAGCTGAGTCGCACGTCTGTCAAGGTACTACTGTATCTCAAATGTTGCGATGTGTGTTTTTTCATGTTGAGCCTCTCCTCTGACCGTAGTTCTCTCTGCAGATTCTGCTCCTTCCTCCTCTTCCTCCTGCTCTGTTGTGTTTCCCTCCTCCTCCTCTAACCACGCTCCCTTCGCACTCGTCTCCTACTCATCCGCCTCGTCGGACAGCGAGGACTCTGCTGCCCCGTCCTCCTCTCTCGCCTCCAGCCATCCACAGCACAAGAGGCGGCAACCGCCAGCACGTGGGGAGGAAGAGGATCGGACAAGCTCAAAGAGGCAGAGGAAGGAGGTCTTGGACAGAGGAGACATTAAAGAGGAAGAAGAGGAGGAAGAGGAGGAGGATGTGGGGAGGTTTGTGGGACGCATGGTGGTGTCCTTAAAGGGAAGAGGAGCAGAGGAGGAGGAGGCGCCGCTGACGCTGCAGAATTACTCCACCAGAGGGCGCAGCACTGAGAGAGAAGACAAGACGCTCACCTTCATCATGGCCCATACAAATGGCTTCCCACAGGGGGAGACGAAGGTACAGGTAGACAGGTGAGAGGCGAAGACGCAGATGGACACCAAAGTCTTAAATCAGTATCAACAAATGTCCCATCACACATTGGCCGAAGACACAACATTTTTTTCTGTCCCCACAGATTGTCCTCCCGCACTTCTTCATCCTCTCAACATGCCCTGGACTTTGTCCGCTCGTCTTTGACGATCTGGAGGAGCGGGGAGCCAGATTCCGTGGCAGACCGGTGGTGTTTCTCTGACTCCGCCCCTTTCGTGCCGCCATTACACAATCACAGAGCTTTCAGGCTGCACCTCCGTGCCTCCTCCGCCTCCGCGGGCGCTGCCCCCTTGCTGCGCCTGTCTGCATTAGCCGTGGACACCTTTGGAAAAGGCGGCGCCTGTGTGAGTCCCACCCGTCCTCTGAAGGACTGGACACCGCCCCCTAGTCTGGGTGTCGACCACTGGTACGATTATCTAATTTCTATAGCCATGTACCTAATAGTAATAGTGCGAAATACATGTTGCGAAATATTAATCAGGTGGGTGATAAAAGTATTGTGGAGTGCATTCTAATTTTGCACTGTTTCAGGATTTTTATTGTCAATCTGTTGTGAATTGTGAATCATTCCTCATTAAAGATCTCGTGTGTATAGAAAATATTTTTAGAGAGATCAAACATTGACCTCTATTTTTTTCTTATATTACAGCTACATGAGAATCTCTCAGTAAGAAAACATTTTGCTATATTTTCATTATTCATGATGAGTCATTCTGTGTACATATTTTGTGTTGTACTGAAACGGCCTGTTTGTGTCTCAGCTCAGCCTCGTCCGCACGGCGACAGCGGAAGCAGAGGGCCAATCACAGTTTGCGTAGCATCCACCCCTCCCACCGAAGGACCCTCCCATCTCCACCCTCCTCCGCCAATGGGGTGCCTCTGCCACTACATGATGACACACCAGAGGTTTGCTCAGACTACAGCAGGAGTAAAGAGGTGAAATTTGAATTATTTTATTATTGATACTTTACTAACCTTGTCTTTTGTCAGTTACTAAATTCTCTCAACCAAAGAAAACTGTTAAGTTTAATATTTTTGTTTTTCTGTGTAGAAGGAGAAACGAGTCTCACAGATTCGAATTCGCCGTGCGACACCGCGGGAAACACCACTCACCCCCATGGGACTGCCAAAGGTCAAAAGGTGAGGAGAGGCTCTGCATATTTACAGGAAGCAATTATGACCACATTCACCTAGGAAACCAGCATGTAAATGTGACGAAGAGCATCAAATAACTTGATAATTTGATTTGGTGAAGGCTGAAGAAGAAGGAGTTCAGCCTGGAGGAGATTTACACCAACAAGAACTACAAGTCCCCCACAGCCAACAGGTAAAGTAGCCACAGGGTGTTAGAGGGGCGTGGGGACAAGGATGGCGTGGCAGAGCCAACAAACTACTTTCGAACCCCGACCAACCAAACGTAGTAACTTGCGTGTGCCACGGAAAGAAGCGTCTGGCTTCTCTGAAATAATCAGGCTAGCAAGACCCGAGTGACTCTCAGATGGACCTGCTGAAGTGTCCGTTCAAGTTCTTCATCCTTTCTCAGTGGCCCTGTACCTATTGACCCACGGACCAGTACTGGTCCGCGGCCCGGGGGTTGGAGACCTCTGTGATAAAGGGATTGAAGGACTTGGATGGGTCAAGTTGGTTTTTTTTGTTTGTTTCCCCCCGCCCCACCAATCACAGCATGCATCCATCAAAAAATTCATATTAGCGCCTCGTTGTGCGGCATTGCTGCTTGAAAACCATGACGCATATTTTTGAGTGCTGTATATCCATATATTAGCCTACTGGGCCGCAACCTGAACTTGTTGGAAACTGCTAGCATGTCTTCTCTTTGGCATGACATGATGAGACAAGTAAGGGGAGTAACTGTATCCCCTTAGCTATGAAACTGTGCTCTTAGATGCTTTCAGCTGATTCTGCACAACATCGACAAGTTTCAGTTTCAGCGTTAACAATGTCCTCATAACTATGTCTTGATCAGTCTGATCGTGGAGCACTGTGGTCATATAGAGAGAGGTTGTCTCTAAGTAAAGACACCTCTCGTGTTATTTTGTCAATGTCCTCCTGCAGGAGTCTGGAGACCATCTTTGAGGAGCCCCGTGAGAAGGACGGTGCCCTGCTCCTCATCGGTCAGCAGAGGAGGCGCAGGCTGCTTCTCTTCCCCGACTTCACACAGCCCAGGAAGAGAAAGAAGCCCCAAGGTATGCTGGGAAGCAACAAATTCGAAAATATTCCGAAAACTCTCAGGAAACAATCAAAGTACCATGAAACAGCACCTTTGCAGTATGAAACACAGGTAACTAATGCTGAGTCCACGTGACGGTGACCCTTTGCCTGTCGTCCTGCTTCAGGGGCGGGACTTCCTGTCGTCACAGCGCCCAGGAAGCGCTTGGCAGCAAGGAGGCATTGCCACGGCAGCAGGGGGGGCGATGACGAGACGGACCTGGACGTGATGCTGGTGGAGCGACTGAGTGCACTAGAGGACTTTCTGCTGAGGCAGGGCCTGGAGGTGTGACATCACTACCTGTCACCTTCCCCAAAAACTGACCAACAGCCAAAAGTACGAACCTGCTGCTAACACGATGGCCACACCCACAGATATCGACTGTTTTTGTTCCTCAGCTTTTTACAGCTCGGGCTGTTAAAATGTGAATTTTCCTTACATACTATTTAATGTTTTTTAAGGGTGTGGACACTTTTATCAGTTTTGTTTTTAGTAGTTTTTTAAAATGAAATGCTGAAAAGTGACCTTTGATATCTAGACCCCAGGTTGCAATGACCTCATTTTAGGCACAACTGTATGTTTAAGAATAATTATTCAGAGACCTTTTAAATCCCAAAGCCCCCCATACACAAACCTCGGTTTAGATGTAATAGCACTGTGGTATTTTACTGCAGTTTATAGTTAGCAAAGTATTGGAGGTATTTGTAATGAAAATTGTGTCTATTTTTTGAATGAATAAAGCTTGTTTCTCTACACTGAACACTTTTGAGCCTCTCTCTGTTATTAGTCTGTAAGATACATCAATTTGAAAAAATTAATTAAGTTTGACGTGTTTCTTTGAATTGAGAATTGATGAGTAATTTTGTAAATTACCACATATTTATAAGTCTTCCAAAGTAAGTGTGATTCCAATTTTGTTCATTTTTGCTATTAAAATCAAGAACACTGAGCCTTCGTACGGACAAAATAAAAAAATCCAGACTCAATAGGTTTGCCTTACTTTCGCCGATTGGTTACCCAGTAAATTAAATATCCCGGATGTTATCTTCCTGCGAGTCCAAGCTCAGGGATGCCTCGCTCAATCGTCTTAAAACGTCACTTCCGCCAACAAGACATGGCGGCGGCCTTTCGGAGGGCGTGCGGCACTATTACGGCACGGAGCAAATGGAGGTAATGTTCACTCCCCATCCGAATTTACGAGCGTGTCATACACATTGAAGTAGTGAAGCGACGCACTCTTGTGCATTCTCTAACATGCGTTCGTAAAGCGAACGAGTTTCATTAGAACTACAACTTGTCAAGATTATCAATGAACGCATGAATGCATGTAATAATAGCTCCCCATCCATTTACAGATTATGCATTTACGCCCATTTACGATTTTTGTGGCCGACAGATAGCATATTTTGGCATATTACTGTAATTACCCGATGATTCTTCAGATGGTAAATGTATTTGGTGCTGGATTAGATTATAATTAAATGTTAAGTGTGACTAACTTATTTTTCAGAGGAGACACAACATTGTCGTCCGCTGTGTGACTGAATTGTTTGAGAATCTCATCAATTTTAACAATGGCTATGTGCCAGTGCAGCGCAGGCTGAGGCTGACGCACAAGCTTTGTGCATTGATGAGGAGTGAACAAGTCATTACAGAGGGCGCTTTACAAAATGGAACAGGTAGTGCTCCTCAACATGTCAACAGTCCAGGTACATAGGATGGACACACAGAGACCCAACTTACGCCCCATTAGCAAAAGTGGCGAGGAAGAACTTCCATTAGAGGGAAGAAACCTCGAGCAGGCCAGCCTGCAGGTGGGCGGCCAACTGCCTTGACCGGTTTGGTTGAAAGAGAGAGAGAGACAGAGACAGGTGTCAGGATGCACATCATCCCAATCAGGAGCAGGACCCGAATATTTGGAGGTTTGTCATCACTGGTCGTTTTCTAGCTGTGTGTTGTGGGTTAATAAGGCACAAGACAAAGACTGTGGCGAAGAAGCCCAATTAGCAACATTGATTTACGACGGATGCATGCAAGTGAGGCGGAGGGAGAGGAGGAGAAGAGGAAAGCACAATGTGTTGTCTTATTCTGGCCGCATAGTTTTGTCTTAACTATTAGCTTTATTGAAAAGGAAAGTTTTTCGCGCACTCTTAAAAACAGTGAGGGTATCTGCCCCCCTGGACTGAAGCTGGAAGATGGTTCCACATTACAGGAGCATAATAGCTGCAGAGCAGCTTCAGAGATGATGACGGAAAGACTCGAATAAGAGGGATGGAATTAGGTTTGCAAAAACAGGGAGTAATGGTTACTGTCTAATCCCTAGAAATGAATGGAGACTAGGTACAGTGCAGTGGAGACATTTAGCGGGCAATTAATGGCCCCGGGGCCACACTTGAAACCACCTTTTATGTCAAGAGTTTTAAGTCGGACCATCTTGCTCTCTTGCAGTCTTGCTCCTCAGCTGAGCTGCAGCCAGCAGAGATTCATCTCAGGTCGGCTCTGATCCTCTTCATCACGCTCCCTTGTCCTTTCTTGCTCGTCCTGTATAATTTCCGATTCCTAGGATGAACGTGCTAATCATCTCTCTCTGTCTCTGCAGGGCGTGGCCTCCTACCCCGTCCCAGGCCACTCCCCATCGTCATAGTGACCGGCAGCGGTTACCTAGGTTACCGTCATTTGAAAGGGAAAAATCAAGATGAGGCCGGAGGTCCACCTGCTCTGGCAAGTCCCACTCAGGTATGTACTGCTTGGTCTCCCTCCTCTTCCACACTATTCTTCACTTCTTTTGAGTCTGTTCTTCTTTCCTCCTGCTTCTCTACTACCCCTTTTCCCCACCATACCTGTCCACATGTCTTCTAAGCCGTGTGTCCCGTTCCCCCCCCCCCCTTTGGTCCATTCCAGCTTGTCATCTTGTTTTTTCCCACCTACCCTCTCCTCCTCCTACTCCTCCTCCTCCTCCTCCTCCCCCTCCTCCTTCTCCTCATCTTAATTTGACTAATAGCTCATGGGATTCTGTGGGGACCACAGACAAACTGACCAATGGGGAGGCAACTCTTCCCTAATGAGAGGGCGGGGCTTGAATGGTACCACGTCTAGGTGTGACATCACCAGTGACCCGTGACCCCCAACAGCTCACTCGTGCTAATCCGCGTGCTGCTCTATTATCCAATGAGAGAAAGCTGCAGGTCTCAGACCTCGCCGTCTCCTTCCCTCTCGCTCTCCCTATCCCTCCGTCTCCCCCGCTTTTCCTTTCCTCTCTCTAAAAATGTGAAAGTATCTCTCCGTTCTCGGTTGAGGGAAATAAAAAGGGCGCGCTCATGTGCGGGACCGGGCAATCTCGGGAGAGGGCCCCCACATGGTGAGGTTCCTCCTCCGGCGAGCCGCCCGCAGGCGGGAACGGCGTGACGGCGGCCGACGGGAGCGGCGAGACCTGCTGAGGCTGGTCAGGAGGCCTCGACGCGTCGGGGACGCAGAGCAGGAGAATGATAGAGTGAAAGAAAAGGAAGGAGGAAAAGGAGCCCGATTCAGGTGACAAAGTGGAGAGGGATCGGGTCCTTGTTTACAGAGGGGGGGAGTGTGCGTGTGTTCGCGCGCATGTATGTACAACGTGTATATGCGTGTGTGTACAGTATGTGTCGGTGTGTGGACCTGTGCTTGTGTATTTATGTGTGCACGCTACTGTATGTGTGTGTGTACAGTATGTGTGTGAGTATTGTATTTGTGTATGTGCAGCATGTTATGTGTGTTCATTTGTGTGTATGGATACAGTGTATTTTGTGTGTGTGTGGGGGCACACAAGTGTGTGAACAGTTTGTGTTCTTATTGCAGTGAGGAATAATAACAATGCAGATCATGCTATGTAGAGGGATTTATGTGTATGTGTGTGTACAGTGTGTGTTTGTGTGGGGGGGGCAGTGGAGTTGTAACCATAGCGACTGCCGCAGTAGCTGCTCAGCAGTTTTATCTTTAGCTGCGCTCAGCCCGTGTTTGTTCCTGTTGATCCGGGCTAACCTGCTAACCCACTTCTGCCTGATCCCATTGTACCACGGTAATTAACTAGCAAGTGGTTTTTGATTAGTTTACACTAAACGAAGGAGAACACATCCTGAAAGTGTCACCAAACTGAAAAATTCCTGATTCTGATATTTGCGGAAGAATATTGCGAGAGAATCATGCAGCGAATGAAAAGAGGAAAGCATCGGTGAGGTTGGAAGTGATGATGGCGTCCACGCTCTGAAGTTTGTGTCAATCATTGCTCTCTAAACGATATATGCCATAAATGTGAGATAGGCAACAGTATTCCTGGTCATACTCAGATGAACCTGTGGGCTAATTTGTTAGTATTATGCTTTCCTAAGTGTAGCCCTGTTAGCTCCTCCCCCATTCTAGCTCTCTTCAGCGTTAAGGTGCTCGTTTTTAATCTCATTTTCTCTTGGATTTAAATTTTTAATCACCACCACCTCTTGCCCTTCTCCCAGCCCCGTTAATTAGCCCATCTGCGTGTCGTTATGATAAATTAGGCTCCAGGTGCCACGGTTGGCCCTCCGCCGTCGCCCCGGCGCTCCTCGTGGCGACGTGTCTCGCCTGGCCTCTTGGCGCCGCCGGCCAATCACCTTCCTGTGCTACATCCTGTCTGTCAGTACCCTGCGGCCTCTGGCCAAACGGGTAAGCGACACGAACCCCCCACTCTGACCTCAGATGGGATGGCGAGGCGTGAATCGGATCACAAACTTAACGTGGACATTAGGAGTTTATTCCCTCACTTGTTTCCCTGACTCTCCGCCCTCTCCTCCCTCCTCATTGTCTCCTTTTCCTCTTCTGTCACTGCCTCATCTTCCCCATTTTGTGGCTACCTACCTCCCCTCCACCTCATCTGTGAAACAGAAACGTCGTTCTGTTAAGACCTTTCACAAAGTGTAAATAGAATTTCACTGCTGTTTATTGTGTCACAGAGCTACAACATACGGTAGAAGTGTATTTAGAATCTGGACACAATGTCTGCCATCATGTTAGAATGTTTTTATTTCAGAAAAGCATTTGTGTCTGTTTTCCATGGCCTGCATGTTTTTCGACACTAAAAGGTATGAAAAGTGAACGGATGTGGTATGTTTTGGGGCCTTGACCTGCAGGTGGCGCTGTATCGCTCCTTCCCCACTCGCCTTCTCTCTCGTGCCTGGGGTCGTCTCAACGATTTGAATCTTCCCACATGGCTCCGCAAACCCATCTACTCGCTCTACATCTGGACCTTTGGAGTCAACATGCAGGTCAGGGTCGTCCTCAGCCTGACATCTGACCTTCAGCCTGACCCCTGACCCCCTAACCCTCAGCCTGACTCCCTGACTTCCTTTGCTTCTTACCCTCTGCCTGACTGTGACCTGTGACCCACAACCTGAACCGTGGTCACCCCCTCTGCACCTGCTGTTATTTTACTCATTCTCAGCCAATCACTGCCGACCTCCTGTGTGTCATCCAATAGGAGGCGGCGGTGGAGGACCTTCATCACTACAGAAACCTGGGCGAGTTCTTCCGTCGTCGGCTCAAACCTACCGTTCGGCCGCTGTGCGCCTCCTCCTGCCTGGTGATGTTTTCTCCCAGCTCCTCCCGTCCTCCTCTGTGTACCTTTCTCTCCCCTCCTAATCTTCTCTTGTCCTCCTCCTCCTCCTCTTCTTCCTTAGACCTCTCCAGCCGATGGGAAGATTCTCCACTTTGGTCGCGTGAAGAACGGCGAGGTGGAGCAGGTGAAAGGAGTCACATACAGCCTGGAGAACTTCCTCGGCCCTCAGCCACAACGGAGCAACGGTCAGAGCTCAGCCGCTGCTCACACCATCATGTTGTTGTTATTGCAGTATTTGTAATATCATCAATTTCGGAATCTCCGCCATTCATCTCACACCGCTGCACAAACACAGTGGCTGTGAATTGGGGCTGTACGAAGTCGGTTTTATTTTCTTAATGCAGGACTTTATTTATTCATTCACGGTTTTTCTCAAGCGGCGATGAGCCAAAGTACAAGTAAAGATTGAGATGTGGCTCAGGGTCCATGGGTTCCCGACCCCAGTGCTAATGCTTTGTCAAGCTAACACAGATTCAGGGTTTTTAGGGTTTCATTTCTTTGCTAACACCAAGAAATCAAAGCTGATCTATGAAAATGTTTTGTACCCAGCCGAATGTAACATATGTTGCATTCTTTTAACATTTTTGCACAAACCGAAGCAAACATCAGCTGATGCATAACTGTGTCTATGTCCCCTGCTCAGGCTCGTCCTCCTTCAGGGACGGTCTCCTGTCCTCCCCCGATAACCAGCTTTTCCACGTGGTGGTCTACTTGGCTCCGGGCGACTATCACTGCTTCCACTCCCCCACCGAGTGGAGCGTGGAGCTGCGACGACACTTCCCAGGTGTGATTTTTTTTCTTTTTCCCTCTCCTCTTTGCCTGAGCCTTACTCACCCGTCAGGTGGTGCTGTTGATTCCATGCGGTCACTCTGGAATTTTCCTCTCCCACAGGTGTGTTGATGTCGGTCAACCCCGGCGTGGCCCGATGGGTCAAGGAGCTCTTCTGCCTGAACGAGCGCGTGGTTCTCAGCGGCCAATGGCAGCACGGCTTCTTCTCCTTGACGGCGGTCGGCGCCACAAACGTCGGTTCAATTCGGGTTTACTTCGACACGGTAGGCGCTCGACGCAGCAATCTCTTGACAGCGTTCAGGTGACGATAAGTAACTTTTCCCCGATGGTGTGTGTGTGTGTGTGTTGTCGCCAGGAGCTGCACACCAACACCCCTCACTACAGCCGAGGCTCCTTCATCGATCGCAGCTACGTGGCGGCGGACGCAAAGGGGGCAGAGGGCCCGGGCGTGTCTCTGCAGAAGGGCCAGGCGCTGGGAGAGTTCAACCTGGGCTCCACCATCGTGCTGCTGTTCGAGGCTCCCGCCAACTTCTCCTTCAGCCTACAGCCAGGACAGAGGATACACGTGGGCGAGGCCTTGGGGAGTCTCTGATTGGAGGAGGAGGCGGAGGGGGCGTGGCTCGGACAGCCAATCATGGACACGCGAGAGGTTCTCTACTCCTCTGTGCGATGAGCAGATACCCACAGGAGGTCCTTCGGGCTGTCCGTCTCCCTGTCACTACACTGGACATGCGCTTCACCTCTGCTCTCTCTCTCTCTTTCTCTCTGTCTCTCTGTTCCCGGCTCTCTCCGTCCATCCCTTCCTCTGTGTCTCACCCTCTTCGGGATCAGATGATGAACTGAGACTCACAGACTTTGAGGAATCAGGGAGCAGGAATTCTTTTTCTTTTCTTCCTCATGGATCTCTCCCAGAATGCCAAAACGACAAACCTCTTATCTCCTTTTCTGCCTCTCTCTCTTTTTTCCCCTCATCCATTCCATCCTCAGCCTGCTCGTCCACTCAGCAGTCGGCTACAAACTACTAACTGACCGGTTAAATCATGTCCGTGTAGTTGGAAAAATGCAGATTGTAATTATGTAATTTCTGTATGATAATGTGAAATGCAAGTGGAAAAAAATCAAGATTTTACACATGTAAAATAAAAACAGATCAAGTCTAATTAGTCTAAATTTTCCTTGACAATTCAGCCGGCTTTTAGCTGCTCCTCTCCATATGTAGTACATTATCACTAAACATGCTGACTCAGTGTGTTTCGATTCAACTTTTTTGCAATTCACATTTATTTGTATGGCGCCAAATCATAATTTATGTGTATTTGGTGGAGAATTATTCACTGTGCATCTCTCCAAATTCACTCATCAATTTTATTTACTCAGACAAAAAAAAAACACATTGACATTTTCAAAAATGTTTTTGGTTATTGCATTACAAAAGACAATGTCGATCCATATCTCATAAATTGTGAAATGAAATACTGTTCAACATCATTGGGGCAACAACCACTTCCCTGTATAAAGTCTGAGTGAATGCTAGGCCCCGCCCCCAGAGCTCTAGCCCCGCCCCGGACAACAGAACCAGCAGCAGAGCCAATAGGACAGAGGCGGGCAGCAGTTGCCGTAGCGATGGAAACGCGGCTCTGCCAGGCCGCCGTGGGACCAGCTGTCGTCAGGCACCTCCTTCCCTATCCACAGCTTCCCGTCATGGGCCACGCCCCCCGCCGCCGCCCCTTGTCTCCCGCCCGAGCTCCAGGAGGAAGCGGAGCAGCACGAGGAAGAGGCGGAGCAACCGGCCTTCAGAGATTTTACTGCCAAAAAGGAGGACAAATCCAGATCCAGGCTCGCGGCGCCTCCCCTGGGCCGAGGTGTGTTCTGACGGCACTGGGGACAGGTGATCCAGACCTCGGAGATGGAGATGGAGACAAAGAGAGACAACGAGTGGTGAAGTCGGGCTTCACAATGTGTTTGCGCTTCTCAAATCTGGGTATCAATTAGCAGTTTACACAGCTGCTAACTACCACACAGCGAGTGCTAACAAAGTAGTCGTCTTTAGCTCAATGCTAAGGAGGCAGAGAGATGCAGTGAGGGAGCACGTGTGCAGGAGCCTGTTGGACCCCCTCGCCTCCCCAGCAGGTGCCCTAGTGCTCTTGAGCAAGAATCTGAATGCAGTCCCCAGCAAAAGAATCTGCCTAGACACAGTGCATCTCCAACTTTCTCCTACTCGATGAAGATGGTTCAATTGCCAGACTTAGACAGCAGAACCAGTCTTGAAACCATCCTCCTCAATGCTGTGGAACCTTCTATCCCGACAGGCAGGATTCTCTCGCACAAACGAGAGCTTCCTGTCTTTCTTCACAAACTCTGTCTTGGTTGCACAAACTCTGTCAATTTTCAATGAATGCTGATTGTGGCCCATGGCTTCGTCCCAGCTGTCCGTTTTGGTCCATTGTAAATTTGAGTGTGACACCCCCGTGTTAGAAACCTCGTCCTCAAAACATTGGAACCTTTTTCATACAAAAGCGTCACTTTTTATCTAAAATCATCTTCATTGGGTCATCGGAACTGCCCTAACTGAAAGCGTGGACCTCTTCTCACACTTTTATCTGGACCTTTCACCGTCACCGGCAGGAGCAGGGGGTGCTGCCATCACTGACCTGCTCGTTGATGACGGTGTCCAGCCTTTTCAGGCAGGCCTGGCAGAAGCTGTGGCCACAGTGGAGCCGCCTCGGCAGCCGGGTCGCCAGGTCATAGGTGCCAAAGCACACGATGCATGCCAAGTCCCGCCTCCTCGCAGTGGTCTCGGGGGCCGCTAAAGGGGGCAGGGCAGGGGGCTTGGGCTCACTGGCGGCCTGCTGCTTTACCTCCTCTTCCTCCCTGATCCTGTCGTCCATCACGTCGCCTTGTGACAGCCGGATAATCCAGCAGTGCTCCATTCAGGGCATGTTTGGAATATCAACAAGCCAGCTAACGTTAAAAGACTCTTTAGGTTTGAGGATGACATTGCAATTTTATCCTTAGTCTCATCTTCATCACCATAATCATCTTTGAATTCAGTCACAAATATTTGCTGTGACAGTTGTTTGTGTGTTTGTTTGGAGTTTGGAGCTCCACACATCACACTTTCACACAAACACACCTCATCAAAAATAAGTGAACAAACTGTCAAAATACACTTTGATATGTGAGCAATACTTGACACTTTCCTCACAAAGGCAGCTAATGACAAGACTTAACAAAAATTCTTGGGAACATACCGATATTCTGGCTCCTGTTTCACATCCTGTTTCTTCCTTCTCTTCCTCCTTTGCTCTTGAAGTCCCTCCTTTGTTTGTTTGTTTTTTTATACTCCTAAATACTCCCTCTTGGATCCATCATGTTCTCATCTATTACTTCTTCATTACTTTTGCTCTTGGCTTTCCCTGTGAGCGCACCCCTCTGACCCCTCCTCCTCTCAGCTCTCTGTCACTCCTTCCATCTCCCTTTTCTTCACAATCGCTATTCTTTTAATCTTGTCACATTTTTCTGTAATTTGCTTTCCAGCCTGTATTCTTTGCTCTGCTCCCTTCTTCTACTTGTGTATGCAGGGCGACAGAGAGAGAGAGAGAGAGAGACTCGTCAATAATTCATTCCAGCACAGCCAACAGGTGAAAAAAGGTGTAGACTGAATTGAACACGAGCAAACTAACCAAACAGGAAATCTCTGAAATACAAAAACAGTGATTGCATACAAGCTTAATATGGAATTCAATTAATTTGCAAAGTTCCCATTGTATCAAATATGTGATGTATGTGAGTTCAAGAGGCATCTATTGACTGGGTGCAAGTTTCCCGACATGAGAACAAGAGTAAATAGATGAAATTGAGATACTAGTTGAGTTGAGACCAGACTGAAGTTTGCCGGGGAGATAACACCTGTTAGATGTGTATGTTGGAAAAGAATACTGATCATAAAATATCATAAAAATCATAAAATAAATGTCACCATCAATAAATAAATTCTGAAATAACACAACTCGTTCAAAGCAATGAGTCAACGTGCTGGGACAGTTATTGTTTAATTTGCAGTCTTGGTACTGATCAGCGAATACTCATTTTCAGTTGACACCCATAAATTTTTAAACAGCAGCACAAAAATGTTTTTGACCATGAAATCACTTTAACAACAGTAATGTAACTCGATCAGCCAATAGAAAGTTGACCTCTCATTGGTTTGCACTGGCTGGGAGCCAGCAGCCTATCAGGTTACAGCTCAGAGCCGAGGACCTTGGGTTGCCTAGCAATTGGTGGGAGAAAAAAAGAGAAGCAAGACAGAGAGGAGAACAGAGGGTCAGAAGTACAGTCAGTGACAGTAATAATTCATTTAGTGCACCATATTGTGTTTATGATGACAGTAATTGGGAGTCCTGATCAAGCATTCAAGGTACAAGTGAGATCATAATGATAATAACAATGATGATGGCAATTATGATGATGATGATTTTGTCAACATGTGGCTAATCTAAATCAATTGGCATATGCTATTAATCACATATTGATAGAATTGGGTGTAGGAGTGCCGTGAGGTCAGTGATGAGGCGCCATGAGGGAAAAAGCATCTGAGATGACGGTTTGCTGCTTTGCACCAGTGCTGGTTGAGGAGGTTTGTTTGGAACAGAAAATGCACAACTGCGGAGTATAATTATGAAAGGAATGTTGCAGATAAACAACAACAAGCAAAGTGTATGTGGAACTTTGCCAGAAGAAGTGTGCTACGTTTGGCTACATCTTTATGGTTGTTTGTGTTCACAGTGTGGAAACAGGAAACCAAGCATCACAAATTTCCACTCCATGTCACAAACATTTCATACTCAGTCGATCAATTTTCACCTGCTTTCACAAGCAACTGAAACGCAGAAAATTAAATACTTGGCACAAATCACATGGTCATAGTTTGTATCAAATCCTGTATTCACCTGAGGGTGGATCCTACAAACACAAACACAAACACACACACACACACACACACACACACACACACACACACACACACACACACACACACACACACAAAC
>OMPJ01045766.1:35432-84125 GCA_900312935.1 Carapus acus | reverse complement strand
ATCCCTGCAACATTTGTCATCATCTACCTGTGGTCATACTGTAGCACCAGGTGTCGGTAGTGAGACGTTTGACGGACGGTACCCACCGCTTAATTATAAAGTTTAAATTCATCTTCAAATCTCCTCTTTTTGTTAATTTTTTCAAAATCGTGCATAGTATTTGGAAATATGAAATATTGTGATGTCATTGATTATAAAAAATTGTGACGACGCCGAACTACATTGCAATGTACACGAATAAGTCGTTCTAACATTTTCCCATAGTAGAAGAAGACGGACCGGTTCGATGACTTCCGGATCAGAGCTGTCATCCATGTTGTTTTGCTCTGGGTCACTGACAGAGTCCTTTCATTTTGCGGATTGGAGCTCTATATATCTGCAACCCACTGCCGGAGTTACCTCCTCCTCCCCGGTTCTGCTGTCCTTTTGCGTCCCCGCGCTGACTCCCCATGGCTTCCCGGCGGCCGGATAGCTTTGACGGCCTCAGCGGGTACCGCTACCGTGATGATCCGCTATACGGGCCGCGGAGCGCGGAGCTCCAGCACTGGGTCACTACGCCCCCGGACATCCCCGGTAGCCGAAATCTGTACCCCGGAGAGCGCACACCGCAGTTTGACGATTCCTATTCAGAGAGCAAAATTCCTGGATTTCTCGGGGACAAGAGCGAGGTCCCACTCCCCGTTGTTCCGCCTGCTGGTAGGTTGGTTTTGAGGAGATAAGGTGTTAGCTGCAATGCTAGTCATAGTATGGAAACCAAACAGAGAAGCTACATGCCAACTGGAGCTAGAATAAGCTAAGCCACAACCTCACCCATCTGACGAGGCAAGAGGCTATTGAAACGTTAGATTTACAACAATCAACCTTTATGAGTTTTTAATCCTCTGTGCATAAAGCAGTTCGAAGTTCATCCAATCTTTTCCTCCAACTTTGTTCTTGTATTCATCGTACTCGAATTGTTGATTTGCAGTTCATTGTAGCCAATGACTCCCATGGGTTGGCCCTTGTTTTACTGCGCTCAGTACCACACATAATGACAGGCCAGCCCACTTTAATGCTCTATTATACAGTCAATGTTTCATTCACATCTGTTTAAACAGTCAGTCTAAATGCTATTCAGACTTTGCTGTGCACAATTTCAACGCACCAGGTATTTACGCTATCGGAGGAGTTTAAACATAATCTGGGTTTTCGTGAAGGAAATATATGTGGGCTTGCACCAATACACGTACTTTTATGTTGGAGAAATATTGAAAAAAATGTTATTCCCTTAGGGAAACCCATGTCTCTGAAATCTGAAGATCTACTTAACTCACAACTTGAAATTGAAAGTGACATGCATAAGAATAATAAGATAATAATAATAAGAGATTGACTACATGCACTCAGGATATAGAGACAGTGTTTGTCCGCCAACTTACTGTTTATGTGCCATCTTTGTGATTTCCTTGCAGAGCAGCTAAATCGCTTCGCTGGATTCGGGATTGGACTTGTCAGGTTAGAATCAACTACCTTATTTTTGACGGCTGTCATAATACTGTTGATGTAGATCAATGAAAGTATCCCCCAAGAATTCACGCTTATCTTTCTGGTCAGAAGAAAGATAGATACGGTCTTCTGGTTGTTTTGGGTCAGAAAGAGGGTCCAGAATAATCCTCTTGCAGACTTGTGCTGCATCTTCTGTATCTCTGCATGGTCTGTATTTCTGTTTTTTTTCCCTCTGACCTTAGTTTCTGTGCTATTCATGCTGGGTCTTTAGATTTCATTGATCAGTGGATCCATGAAGTACCTATCTACCTTGGGAGGGCCACGAGTCTGAAAGCAAACTAATTCACTAAGATGAAGACAGATTAGATGCGCACACTTATCATTTTAGAATAGAATATAATTAGCTGGCTTCACCCCTCCCCTCAATCTTCTCTTTCTCTCTCCCTCTCTTTCCCTCTCTCTCAGTCTGTTCACCGAGAATGTGCTGGCTCACCCCTGCATCGTGTTTCGCAGGCAGTGCCAGGTAACAGCTCATCAATGCTCCTGATCAAATGCCCGATTATCTTTTTGTTGTTGTTGTTGTTGTTTCACCTGCACTGCAGTCTGATGGGTTGATGGTATTTCCAGGTGAACTACCGCGCCCAGTGCTGCCATTTGACACCGTTCACTGCTGTAGCTGTGATGTACAGCATCACTAAGGCACAGGTGAGCTGTGGCACCAGACTCCATCCTAACACTGCAAACATGTGACCCATGTACCTGTGACCATGTGACCATGTACACCTGATGAGATGAGGCAGAGTAGTGACGACTATAGTCATTTCTGCAGGGTGTGAAGTCCATGTGGAAAGGAATGGGCAGCACCTTCATAGTTCACGGCATCACTCTTGGTGCTGAGGGCATCATCAGCGAGTTCACGCCATTACCACGGTACACAGCCACATTCATGTTAAATGTTTTACTGAATGACTTTCCTGATATGCAGATTATTTTCTTACCTTTTTATTATCTTTGACCCTTGCAGTGAGCTGTCTCACAGGTGGAGTTGGAAGCAGTTGGCTGGACATTTACTCCTCAAAGGGTTCGTCACTACAATCTTTGTTATGTGTAAATTTTATGTATGAATTTGAATTTCAATATGTGGATATGTGGCCCACAGCCAGCGTGCTGTTACCCACCATATTTTGTAATGGATCAAATTCTTTGTCACAGACTGTCAAGCTGTTGCATTTCAACGTTTTTTCTCTCTCCCCATGTATGTCCCTCTCTCTGTTTTTTCCACTGACTCTCTCCAGGCTCACAGCTGTTGTTGCTCTGCCATTTTACTGTTCCAGCCTCATCGAAACAGTGCAGGTGTTACATTTTCTCACCTTGCACACATTTTATGTGATGTTTGTATATACTGTACCTTTGATAGAATTTCCTCCTAGATGTCAGTCAGCATTCTATTTTCTTGCTGAATATCATTCCAACCATCCTTTGGTCTCACTTTGCCAGAGTGATATTGTACGTGATGAAGCCTCATCTGGCCTCCTGGACTGCGTGCGTGAAGGACTAGCCCGGCTGCTCGGCGTGGGCGCACCTCACAGTCGACGGCTCCTCCCTCTCAGTTCACTCATTCTGCCAGTGGCGGTGCATGCTATGCTGCGATACGCTGTTGCTGCCACTGTCCAGCGGGTGGCCCTCTGGTTCCACCAGTACTCCAAGAAACAGCGCCAAGATCCATCCAATCCACTGGATGCTTATTTCCCTGAGCTGGTGGCGGCATGGGCAGGATCTCTGGTCGCAGACATCATCGTGTTTCCTTTGGAAACGGTGCTCCACCGCCTCGGCCTCCAGGGCACGCGCACCATCATCGATGCCACTGATGGAGTTGTCGCCGCCGGCAACGGAGGAAGTCCGCTAGTCCTTCCCGTCAATACACAGTATGACGGCTTCAGAGACTGCTTCTCCTCTATTTGTCGAAAGGAGGGCCGAGTGGGGTTCTATCGGGGCTTTGGAGCACTCGTAGCCCAGTATGCACTGCATGGCGCCTTGCTGGCCGCCGCCCGGACACTGCTCAGGCTGCTGCTCCTCGAGGGTGGAAAGACAAGCCTCGGCAGCTAGGGGACTATTGTTGTGGCAATTAAGAGTAATTGTCAAGTTTATGTACAGCAACTGATGTGAGAATTGGTATGTACTCATGATCAATGCAAAAGCCAAACAGCTTCTCATATGAGCTAGCTTATAGCCTCTGATACTGTGAGACATTGTAATGATCTGTGGCCACCAGGTGGTGCTACCAGGATATGCAGAGTGATGAGAAGGTGTGTAGATTAGTGCTTTCTTTGAGGTTTACTAATTTTGCAAAGTTCCTCAGTGTCTTTTTTTAGTTGCCATAGTCAGTCACCCATCAAAAAAAAGCTGGAGAAAAAAGTTGGATCAACAATCCTGGACCTCTGAGTTAGAGATGAACTCACCTCCTTGTCAAACATGTAGTTAAAGTGAAGTCATGCGCATTTTCGAACTCAAAGTCTTGTGCTTTGTCATCAGCTAATGATGAAAGGGCCTAGGAGTATTTTGATTTGTATATAGATATGTAAGATTTAAATTGGTTGGCACATAAAGTTGAATATTGAAATAATTTATTCACTGTAGGGCAACTTTAGCATAAATGTTTCAGCGACTTAGTAGAGTCAACAATCCAGTGGTTTCTGGTATGCACTTGTATGTCGGTCGCTTGTCTTGTAAATATGGATAAAGCTGAGAGATGGTCAACATTGCATAAATAAACAGACTATTCTCCTCAAATCGTTCATATCGTTTCGAAGTTACATTTTTGTCTCACAAAGAAATATTATCAAATTGTGATGGAGGTCCTTATCAATTCAGCCGCCAATCATCAAAGAAATGCCATAGAAGAAAGTGGCAGGAGACATAACTTTATAGTCTTAAATCTACAGTGCATTGACGGAAATTCGTCTTGTTTTACGACCGCATGCAATTGTACAAGATGGACGAATTAGCTTTCTCACAGCTAGTCAGCAGTTCTCATGACACCAATCTATACCGCTACTGTATGTATCCAGTATCAAAGCGGAACCTCGCTTTCGGCGGAACCTCGGAGTAAGCGTGTGTATGCAGTCGGAGCTGTTTCCGGTTCAGTGTATGTTTTCTTCCGGTCAACACGTGTGTCTCCGGCTCGTTCCCTCTCCTTCTCCACCCTCTCCCTGGTCTCCGTAAACGGCTCCTCGGGCTCGTGATGGCGGCCGGCGGTGGCAGCTCCGTGTTCGCGGGCTTCCGCGTGCTCGGCCTTTACTCCAACCACCTGCCGCACGCGCTGCGCTACCACCGCAAACACCGCGAGTTCTACGTGGTGACGGCGGCCGGGAAGTGCTTCCACACCTACAACGTGAGTGCGCCTCAAAGACCACTTCTTAACCATTTGGAGACTGATAACTTCATTAAACAGACATCAGATAAGTGCAAAATCGATTACACACATAGATTTACATTCTAACGGTTTGAAAGTTTGAATATGTTGAATCAATGTGATGAGGTGCAAAGTAGGGTGATCACTTGGAATCATGAGGCACTGATTTCTCAAAGTTGTACAAATTCTATTTTGCAGTGTAACAGTTTGCACCTTTGGTTCTCCAAAATAAAGTTTTAATTCAATTCAATTTCATTTATGTAGCGTGAAATCACAACAGAAGTTATTGGAAGGCACTTTTCACATCTTTGTCACGAGTTACTGGTCTTTGCTATGCATCCAGCCATGGCCCTCATCATTAACCCTTCCAATGATTATGTCTGCAGGTGAACAAATTGGGCATTGTGGCTGTCAGTAAGTATTTTGCTGTGTAATCATCTTTTTATGTGGATGGGCACTCTGATACACTGCTGAGCTGTGGTGTTGTGGTTGCCTAGGTAACAGCCTACCAGAGGACATATCATGTCTAGCAGCAGACAGGATGCTGGTGTTTACAGCAACTGGCCGACTCATCACTGCCTTCGCCAAGAACAAAGAGGTACAACAGAGTGATTAGATCAGCACGTCTTTACCTGCAAAACCATGTCATAAGCACCTCTAATGACCTCGAACAAGTCTGGTCTCACTCCAAGCCATGGTACATTCCATCCATCAGAAATTAATTCTCAATATGGCTGAAACATCGTTCCCCCCCTGACAGGCAGTGATGCGGTATGAAGGGCACAAACAGGATGTGCGGCTGCTCCTGCCTCTTGGTGAACACCTGATTTCTGCTGATAGCGGCGGTGATGTCATTGTGTGGGACGTCCAGGCCGGCGGTGAGTGTGAAGAAGTGTGAATTACTTTATCCTCAACTCTGTGTGGTCCGCCACTGCACACCCTGTCCCTCTGGCTGTCTCTCTGCAGAGATCTACCTTCAGCTGCAGTTTGATCCGGCGACCTTTGACCTCTCTGCCCTCATGCATCCTAGCACCTATATGAACAAAATACTGCTGGGAAGCTCACAGGGTGCAATGCAGCTGTGGAACATCAAAACCAGGTTAGCACATTAGCACAAGGCAGCACAGCAGGCAAATCGTGTGAAGGACTGTAAATCAGATGCTGCCATGTTTACTCCTCAGTAAGCTGGTGTACACCTTCACGGGCTGGTCAGCCGGCATCACCGTGCTGCAGCAGGTAACAGGATTCACACACGCTCAATCATTGCACAACCACCACATGTGTGTCAAACTCTCCGAATGCTTCTTTCCCCAGAGTCCCGCTGTGGATGTGGTGGGTATTGGCACGGCAACGGGACGCATCATCATTCACAACATCCGCATGGACGAGACGCTGATGAGCTTCACGCAGGACTGGGGACCAATCACAGCACTGGCTTTCCGCACAGGTAATGTTTGGTCTCTCTTTCAGTCTCTGTGCCTCATTGTGTCTCTGTCACACTGTCCTCGTTCCAATCCACCCCTCTGTCTGTCTATCTGTCCTCGTAGACGGCCCTCCCATCGTGGCGTCGTGTAGTCCTCAGGGCCACATTGCATTCTGGGATCTACAGAAGCGTCAGCTTGCTATGCAGCACAGACACGCTCACAGCACTGCAGTTGCCGGGGCAACGTTCCTGCACAGTGAACCCGTGTTGATCACTAATGGAGGGGACAACTCCATCAAAGTCAGTCTGATGCCTCCACTCCACTGATTTTCAGTTCATCTAATCAGGACCTCAGCTACTTCTGTTTCTCATTCAATTTTCCACCGATTGTTTCTTGTATATCACAAATCCTAAATTTTTGTGTCTACTTGAAGAAAATAAAAAATTCTCGTGGCAGGTTTGGATATTTGACCAAGAGGGAAGTGGTGCCAGGTTGCTTAGGAGTCGTCAGGGTCACAGTGCACCACCTAGCCGCATCCGTCACCACGGCAACGACGGCAAAAACATTTTGAGCGCTGGTAAGCATGTGTTTTCTGGAAATTACAGTAAATCAGCAGCATTAGTGTTGAAGGCCACTGTCTGTCAACACTAATGACAAGACCCTTAATTAGCTGAGTCAATGTTTGAATGTTAATTGGTTGTTTCGTCGGCCCCCTGCAGGTCAAGATGGCACACTGCAGTCATTCTCTTCTGTGCATGAGCGCTTCAACAAGAGCCTCGGCCAGGGTTAGTTGGCCAAGGCCTTCGAGCTGATTCATTTTTTTGTGTCAGTCACGTGGCAGTGGAGTGGTGTGTATACACTCAGTCTTAATTTTTGTATTTCTGTGAATGTGGAAAGGCTCAGTCAATAAGAAAAAAGAGAAGAACAGGAAGAAGAAAGCTTTGACCTACGAGGAGCTGCGACTGCCGCCTATCTCAGACTTCTCTTCTGGTTGGTGCAGCGACATGATTATGAATTATTTCTCAGTAACTGTCGGTATTTACGCCTAGTAAGCGTGTGTATGTTGCTCTCAGCTGCAGCTCGTCAGTCAGACTGGGACAGTATCGTCGCTTGTCACCGCGGCCGGCTGACGAGCACCACCTGGAATTACCAGCGATGCACCATGGGCGCTCACCGTCTGCACCCACCCGATGCCAGTGACAACACAACAGCCACGGTGATGTCACGCGTGACGAGCAAAGCCCCGCCCCCAGCCTTAAACGTCGCCTAACTCCGCTGCCACTCATTACAGGTGGTCGACATCACCTCCTGTGGCAACTTTGCCTTGATTGGCACGTCGTCAGGCAGGGTCGACGTCTATAACCTGCAGTCTGGTCTGCACCGCGGTTGCTATGGAGACGGCGGGAAAGGTGAAGATCTGCTGCTCAAGCCGTCGCCTGCCTGGTTTCTCCTCCCTCTCTCCGCCCTTTTCATCCACATTTGTTTCCGTCTTTTCTGACGTCGTAGCTCACAATGGTGCGCTACGAGGCGTAGCCGTGGACGCCCTGAACCAGCTGACCCTCACGACGGCGTCCGATTGGCTGCTGAAGTTCTGGCGCTTCAAGAGCAAGAAGCAGGATGGGGAACTGAGGCTGAGTGCTGCACCAGCTCACATGATGCTACACAGAGACAGGTAGCAAGCAGCAGACAGTCACAGCAACACCACTATTGAGCTGATAGCGATTTATGTTTTTAACCGAAGCCTTTTTTTTTTCTCAATTTAGCGGCATGGTTGCGTTAGCGCTGGACAATTTCACAC
Organism: Carapus acus; assembly: GCA_900312935.1. Classification (NCBI taxonomy): domain Eukaryota; kingdom Metazoa; phylum Chordata; class Actinopteri; order Ophidiiformes; family Carapidae; genus Carapus; species Carapus acus. The sequence continues at coordinate 76,006 of OMPJ01045766.1, read as the reverse complement.
TCCAGGTGGTTGATATTGAGACTAGGCGGGTGGTCAGGAGGTTTGCAGGTCACCATGGAAACATCAATGACATGGTAGGTCCCAATACTAATGTGCTGTTCTCCATATCTACTGTGATGGTGGAACTTTTGGGTTTCCAGTTGGAAATTTCAACAGATTTTCAGAGTAGGAAGGTCAGAAGAATTTCTAAATCCAAGATGTTTAATGAATTTGTTTAATTTTATCAGTGGTGTGCATCACACTGCCAGGAATTTTTCCTTGTACATGTTACTACAGCAGTTGTTCGCCTAACAGTGTAATGTGTAGTTTTGAACTGGCATTGCAAACAATGGCCACAACAACGATATCCACGGTAGCAGCTGGCTGTTAGCTTGTGGCCATTGGGGTTGTGATGTCATTCCTATCTGCAACCTCACACCCTCTCGCTAAATGAAACGCTGCATAACTCCCATGGTGTTGTTCAAAATCAGCATGTTGACACAGTTCACCGTTTATCTCAGACTTTCAGCCCAGACGGACGCTGGCTCATCACGGCAGCTATGGACTGCACCATTCGCACCTGGGATCTCCCCTCTGGAAGGTTTGAATATTTAGATTGTCACTTCGGAATCACAATATTATGCTTGACTCAAGTCAAGATGATCTCTTGGTCATATTTCTTTGAGATATTTATATTTTTCATTCTTGTGTCCCCAGCCTGGTCGACTGCTTCCTGGTTGCCATGGCACCAGTGAGCGTCTCCCTGTCGCCAACAGGAGACTTCTTGGCTACTGCCCATGTGGACAGCTTGGGAATCTTCCTCTGGTCAGGATCCAGAATATTCAGTTGCCGATAGATTCGCTCATTCAAAGCAGCTATTAACGAATCAGATTTTTCTCCTCAGGTCCAATAAGAGCCTGTGTGGCCCGGTCAGCCTCCGACCCCTCCCTGCTGACTACCAGCCCACCGTGGAGACTCTACCTGGCGTTGTTGCAGGTTAGTCAACTCTAAACATCACTTTCCGCTCTCACTCTGTTAACCCCCTGACGTTCCATCACTGATCTCCCTTCCAGACCTCACACAGCCCGAGGAGACGTCGATAGATAGCGACGACGTGTACGTTTCCGTGGAGCAGCTGGGAACGGAGCTTGTTACTCTTTCCCAGATGGCAGAGTCACACTGGAAGAGCCTCCTGCACTTGGATACCATCAAGGTTCGCCAACAGGCTGTTAGCCTGCATCCCAGCCGCTACTCAATTGTGTGACGAAGCTTTGTTTGTCTTTCTGTCTCATTAACAGAAAAGGAACAAACCTAAAGCGCCCCCTGTCGCTCCTGCCGCAGCCCCGTTTTTCCTTCCCACGATGCCTGGCCTCACGCCACGCTTCCTCACACCAGCAGAGACCGATCAGGAAACAAAGGTGGGGCACTTTCTGTTGTTTTGGTGCTTTTACTAGATGTGGATACTCAACATGACGTGGTGGATTAACTGGTGATGATGTTGTTACAGTCAAAGGTTGTGCCTCTGGGATCTCTGGCCCCAAGGTCAGAATTCAGCTCCGCTCTGGAAGCCGCTGATGAATCAGGCTCCTGTGAGTTTCTTTTTACCTTAATGTCGGTTCATTAATGAACTAATTTCCCATCATTTCCAAAATCATTTATGTCCTTCAAAGTTGAAACCAAGATTCAGTCCACTCCTGCGTTGCACCCATGACTAAATGATATTGTGACACCCTCTCTTTTTCGGTACTGTAACTTTCTCTCCGCACAGTTGATCGTCCTATCCAGCTCCTGAAGGATTGTGGGCCGTCGGCCGTGTCGGTGGAGCTGTCCAGTCTCTCAGCTGAGGGGGGTGGAGCCGACAGCTTGTTGCTAGCATTTATACACATGATTGACAGAATGCTTGCCACCGGACGGGACTTTGACTTGGCACATGCCTACCTGGCCCTGTTTCTCAAGGTATTTGCCTCACACGATAACCTGCATAGATAAGGAGGAGAGTTTCTTGTTGTGATGCATTAAATGGATTAACCTTTAACCCCCCCTCTGAACTTTTCCAGCTCCATCTTCGCACACTGTCGCAGAACAGCGACACAATGGACGCCCTGCTCGGCCTCTCCTCCAGGCTGGAGTCGCGATGGGAAGAGTTACGAGCTTCTTTTGACCAATCGCTGTGCTTGCTTACATACGCCAAGAGTGCCCTGCTCTGAGTGCACACACCTTTTTATACTGAGCAGATGCTGTTTGAATAAATGTGTTGATAACAATAACAATGCTTTTATTGAGCTCTGTCTGTCCCTTTATGTCTCTCCACACCACTTGAAAGCTAGAGTGACAACTGATCTCTATCAATTGTAGGTTAAATGTTGAGGAGCTCTACCTGCTGCATATTGGAAGATTCCTTGAGATAACTTATTATTTGGCACTGTACAAATGAAATTGTTCAATGTTAAGGAGTAATGCTTACACGGATACATTCTTTTGAAATAAAATGAGATTTTAACATCAACATTGCAACCCAACATAAACATGTATTTGTATAGCAGTCCTCTACAACACAAATAAAGACAACAGGTTAAATCTCTCTTAGATTGTTAAAACTACCCAAGAAGACGTGTTGGCAAAATCATAGGTGGTAATTACATAAGAAAATTTTTAACAGGAAAAACGTTCATATTTTTTTTGAAATACAGTGATTTTTGTGCACTTATCTCGATCAAGGAAGCGTTAACGTGTCAATAGCTGCGAGGCGCTTCCTCTATTTACACCGCCCCCTCATGACAGTCACGTGACCGGTCCCGCGCGTGACGTGCAGTCAGCTGACCGTGTCGTTCCGACGAAGAAGTCAAGTCCGCCGACCTTCATCAATTCCTCCCTTCATCGCGTGAATTTCATCCGTAGCGTTGCAGTCATGGCGTCGCAGTCTCAGGGCATCCAGCAGCTGCTGCAGGCTGAGAAGAGAGCGGCGGAGAAGGTGGCCGAGGCCCGCAAACGTGAGTAGCAGAGCGGCCTGCGCCGTCAACGAGGCCCTGCGGGCCGCTTTTGACATACGGTGGGAAAACGGCATCGCTGCTCACCTGGAAAGGCTCGAATTAGCTCTCCCACACGTTGAATTTCTGTCAGAGAGATTTTTGCTTGCTAATGGTTACAATCGAAGAAGAGTTCATTCAAAGAAGACGCAGGTAACGCATCTTTTTAGCTGCTCACTGTCAAAGCGACATGCGCCTTTCAAAATAATGTTGTAATCTAAGTGCTCTTCCAGTATTTCTGCTAAGCTTCTGCAACCCCCTTAAACAGTACGACGATCAGGTCTCATGATGCGTCAGAGAGAAGGACACAGACAGACACACACACAGACACACACACACACGTCCTCTCACGCAGTTTCATCGTCGTATTTGTAGTGAATTATGAATATTCGGTCCTTGAATACGTCATCATCAGTGACTGCTGAGATTAGGATTGTCACTGAATCGTTTTTTGGAGATTCACAGTCTTCGAACTGTGAATCTGAGCTAATTGATTGATGTTTTACGCCACTTTTATTGTAAACAGTGTAGCATACATAGTAAGTGGGGTACATTCAAATTGGATTAGACAGTTGCTCACAGGATTGCACTGCGTTGATTCGCTGTCTGGTGCCTTGCCCATGGGCACCTCGGCAGTGCTAAGGAGGCACACTACAATCCCTGCAGCCACCAGTCCAGCTTCCATTCTCACTTGGTCTGTGCTGGGACTTTAACCGGCCACCGTCCTGTCACCAGTCCCCCAAAGATTTGTGTCTCCCCATCAAGGAATCGAACGCGTGACAGGTGGACATGATGCTCAGTGTCCTGACGAGGAGCTTTCATCGCCAGTGTTTCAGCATTGTTCAAAGCAATATTGTTGTTTTAAAAAGGGGAGACATCAGCTAAGAACCAGTGTTTGCGCACATTTTGCCTTCATGTGCCTGAGGTAACTGTTGTCACTTTTGCAGGTAAAAATCGTCGTCTGAAGCAGGCGAAGGAGGAGGCTCAAGCTGAGATCGAGCAGTATCGCCTGCAACGAGAAAAGGAGTTTAAAACCAAAGAAGCTGCTGTATGTGTCACATCTCACTAATTACTGAACACAATGTTGTTATTATCATAGAAGATACAAGAACTTTACGAGTCATATGCTCATCAAAATGAACAGTGAAATGAAAATGGCACTTCCATGTTTTAGAAATAATTGCACAAAGGTCACATTTAAAGAATATTATTTCTTTTCTTAGTGCACAAATGAGTAAGTTCTAATTACAGTCCTTATCCTCATGTGTCTCCCAGGCTCTTGGTTCCCACGGTAACAGTGCAGTGGAGGTGGACCGCGATACAGCTGACCGAATGGGTCAAATCCAGGCGAGTTACAGAGGAAACCGGGAGACGGTGCTCAACGACTTGCTGCGTCACGTATGCGATATCCAGCCAGAATTTCATGCCAATTACCGCGTTGCTGGTTGAGTTACGAGGCCGTGATGGGGTATAAAAGGGACAGAGGCAGAGGAGATGGTGGGAGGATGAATATGAAACGGTAGTTGGCATTAATGGCCTTGTCAACTTTAGTTAAGTTTTAGTGGCAAAAAGTTGAACTCTGTGACCCCAACACTCTCCTGCAAATTTCCCGTTGATACTCTGTCATAGGTTTCCTGACATCTCAATGAGGAAATGTTCATTTGTTTCCTTCTTTGACCAAAACAACATGTGTTGCTTACAAACTATTTATTTGTCATCTGTGTTTTCTCTGTTTTCTGTCAAGTGATAAATCAGTCTGTAGTGTAATAATAAGAAAATTGATGATTATCCTGTAAATCTCAGCAGTGTGTGGTTTTGTGAAAAAGTCTCATGCTTGAGATCTCCTCTGCACCTCACCCTGATTGGCCTGTTTGGCCTCAGTATTTAAAACCAGAGTTGAGTGTTCTATTACGAAATTCCAAACATTTTTGGTGCATTTTGCAACCATCACTGCTTCCCATTTCTTGTGTACTGTCATGTGGTTGTTGGTTTGAATAAACGCTGGATGAGTAAACTGAATGTCTGCGGTGGTCAACTTTGTTTTGCTTTGACGATGACCTCTAAAATTAACCATCCCTAGAACCGAGAATTGTCAGACAAGAGTTAGTCGGCTTTTTTTAGTCGTAGTGTTCTGCTGTCAGCACGTTACTCGATGGCAGGAATTATGCGCATGTGAGTGAGACAAGGCAGACTGCCGTGATACATTGTGTCATGGCCACAAAGACACCTGATGTCTTTGTTTTGCATTTCTCATCCTGCTAACTGCAGGGACACTGCACATAAATACTAATTTGCTCACTGGAGACTGGCACACCAGTCAGATTGAAATAACAAATTCACATATGACTTAACAGGTTTAGAAAATTTGATAGTTCAGCTCATCTTAACAATAGAAGATATGTCAAGTCTCTATAGATGCTTAACACCTTTAACTGCAAAGCCCAACTTTTGAATTACACATCACATGCTGGAAAATCATTTATTTAGTCAAAATATTACCAATTTAAGCCTCAAGGAATAAGACTTACCCACCTCTCAGCCCCCTATAAGAGGAAAATGACAATTAAAGGATATCTTGCACACATACCAACATCACTGCTGAATCCAATCTGACAAAGTGGGAGCTCAACTGTACAAAGTCTCTCTGCGTTTGATACTTCAAATTTTGTCTTCAAATTGCCGAATTAGCTGTAGACCGAGTGACTGATTTATTTTTTCACTGGGAGAATGTCACGCTGAGGTCAGCTGATTCTGACGCCATGACGTACGGTCCACCGGCTCCTCCGCCTCAACCGAACTCAGTTAACGTGGCTCCCAAACCACAGAGAGGCCCCGCCCATCAGGACAGGAATCTCGTCCTCTGATTGGTTCCATGTTTCCGGGGGAAACGTCATTATATATGGATGCGGAAGCTTGGCACCGCACAGCACTGGATCGAAGGATCAGGGGAAAGGAGGGCAAACTTTCTTCACCCCTTTCTTTTGCCCGCCTTTGTTTTTTGCAACTGTTGCTTTTGTTGTTTTATATCTTTTTTTGGAGGGGAAGAAAAAGTGAACTTCGCAACGCACGGGAAGTTCAAGGTTTGTTTGTGAGTAGGTCGGACTATGACCTCTGATCGTTAGCATTAGCCAAACTGTGTGAACACGCTCCCGACACCTCACTTGGCATCTTGTGCATCATTGAAATTCGGCCGGTTTCTAAACTGTAGATGTTTATTTTGCAATCGGTCGTTTATAAATTATAGCTTTACATTGACGGTGCGAGATGGATGTATGACGGGCGGTAGAATGCTTAGTTGCCACCAGGAATATGCCTCGCGTCTGAATGACTGAGGAAGATGACAGGATCCGAGAACAGAGACGCTGCATTGTTCATGTTCTAATAACATCTAAACGAAACAAAAGCACTGACTTAGTATGTGCTTTGATTTCTTGTCAAAACAGTCAACGCCCGAGCCAGACAATGGGCAGCATTGTTCAAACAGGGGTCATCGCTCAAGTACTTTGTGAAATTTGATAGAGAAAACACGCTCAAGACTTAAGCGCTTATTCGTATCATGTTTTTGGAAAAGAAAACACTGTGTGGTGACAGCACTGAAAGTTGTTCTGTTGATGTGTAATGTAGGATATTATTCTATTATGACAGGGATGAGTTGTGTAAATTTGAAATGGTTAAGATAGTGTTTGCACTACTTTTTATGCTTTATTGACTGGGGGAGTGCAAAGTTTGAAAGATAGTGTGAACTTGAATAGCAGAGGTTTGATGTTATCTTTTTTACTGATACCTTCTGCTCCACTTAGCATCAGCCAGTGATGACCTCTGACCCCCACAACTCAGGGTATAGTCGGGCCACCGATGTTTGACTTTGGAACGAATAAGGGGTCGCAGTGCGGTAGGAAGAACATGGAGGAAGAGGAGCAGATGAAATGGATACATGCAAAGGGCAGAGACACAATGAGAGAGCAAGAGAGAGAGATGTTTCAAGCGATCAGCCCCAAACATTTACCAGAGCAGATCTAATATGGGTGTCCATCCGCCTCAGAGAGGGAGAAATCAAATTTATTAAGGGTTGACCAGAGTTGTGTATGACTTTAAACGGTACATAAGTGTCGCCAGGGGCTAGGGGTGTCCTCTCTGCAAATGTTAATCCACTTTGGCTATAAAATGCTCAATAACAAGCAGCAGAGCGGAATACCTGATTGGTTGTTTCGGCCTCATATCGCCTTGGGCACTGACATCCAATCAGATTAGAGCAGGGCGTCTGCTCAGTGACATCGTCACTGAGAGTGCAAGCGAGCTCCATGATTGGCTGCCTTGATTTTGATCTCCCTTGACTTGCCTTGACTTTGCTGTGCCTCCTCGGCTCCTGAACATAGTGTCTCAGAGAGTGGCAGAACAGGACAGGAGGTAGGGCTGTCTGGCCGGCTGGCTGTCTCTTTGCCAATCTGTTTCTTTTTCTTCCTCTTTGTCTTTCTGTCCGTCTCTGTCTGTCCGTTAGTCTCTCTCCGCTTGTCCGTTTCTCACTGGACCATATTCACCCTCTTTGGGTCTCTCTGCCCCCCTCCACACCTCTCTCTCTCTCTCTCTCTCTCTCTCTCTCTCACTCTCACGCCCACTCTCACTCTCTCATATATTGTGAGTGTCACCTGCACGCATTTGTCTGTTTTTGATGTCAGCAACAAAAACAACCCACAAATGCTCCTGATGTCCACTTGGCTAATATTCTCCCCGGTCTGTCTCTGCTCCTGTTTCTGTCCCACCTGTTCTCCCTTTGCAGATATGGACCACAGCAACATGGACCCTTCACACCATCATCATCCAACACCACCACCAACTCCTCACGCGCCTGCCACATCTGGCCATGACCATGTTGGAGGAGGTGGTCATGATGGGAACCATGGGGGACACGGTGGCATGGTGAGGCGCGGCTCCTTAGCATGACTGCTTAAAAATAATTATCATCACTACTTCAGATGTTGAAGCTCACATTTTGACAATGGAAAGTTGAATATTATTATATTATTATTGAATATTATATTTTGCAGAGAATGACGTTTTACTTCGACTACAACAATGTGGAGCTGCTGTTCACTGGACTTCTCATCAATTCCCCTGGAGGTCTGTCTGCCTGTTTGTCCGTCTGTCCGCCCCTCTATCCGCTCTCCTCTTCGGCTCTGTCCATGCTAACCTTTCCTCTCCCTCGCCCTCCTTTGTCCAGAGATGGTGGGGGCGTGCATCGGCGTCTTCCTTCTTGCCGTTCTTTACGAGGGTTTGAAGATTGGCCGGGAGGTTCTGCTGCGCCGCAGTCAGGTCAACGTGCGATACAACTCCATGCCTCTCCCGGGGACTGACGGGACAGTACTGATGGAGACACACAAGACAGTTGGGTATGCTAACAAAAGGCTGATAATTCTCAATAGCAGATGATGGATCTTCTCTTGCCCCTCATGTAATTGTATAGCTGTGACGTGCGGGCAGGTCATCATGGAAAGAAAAAATGTGAGATGAAAAAATTGAATTACAAGATTATATTTATCCAGCAATTTGCACGATAAAGTTATTCTAATACATAATCTGTCAATTGCAGTCAATTGAATGGTTAACAAGCGACTCTGTAGGGATCAAATGTTTCTAATTCTGCATGCCGTGCGTTATCAAAGCTCGGCAAATGGAATGCACTCCTTAAAGAATATTAGATCATAGCTAAGTAGTAGCTTCATCTGTTAGCCCAACAGGTCAGGATTTGGAGGGGACTAAACGTAAGTTCAATCGGTCAGGACTCTCTATAAGGTGAGTGTTACTAGGGAGTGTGGGAGTGCCTCCTTTCAGTTCTACTTCCACTTCCCCGTGATGACTTTCCCATCAGCCCGCAGTAAGATGTTACTGCATTGCCAGTGCCTGGGGCTCAAACCTATCACACAAGTTGTGAGTTTGGTTTGGTAAACACAAGACAAATTCGTAAATACAAGTCAGATGTTGGCAACGGTTCTGATATAATCTCAGAGTGGGACCACCACCTGATTAACATTCACTCACTGTTGATCAACATCAGTTTTAGTCTGTATTTGCAGAGCTGACGGACTGATGAATGGAAAGGTTGTCTCTACCCCTGTCCCCTCTTTCACTGTCCCTCTGCCTATTGCGATGTTCGCATTACTTGACAAGACTTTCCTTTACTTTCTAGACAAAACTGAGATGGATGATGCTTAGGTTTGTCTGTATTCTCTCGTGCTAAATAAGTTCCTACCCAGCACTGATTGTTCATTGGTTACTATGAATAGATACGATTGGACCCAAGGTAGAGCCCCAGTGCAATGTGGGTAACTTTTGCTTTTTGAAATGACAGTTTTCGCATCACTTGGCATCTCACAGATGGGAAGTGCTCAGGGCATGTTGAGGTGGAATTGAAACGTGGCCTGAGCTTCGTTTTCATCTCCCGTCGCTAAATCCTCTCTGCTCCCAATGGACATAGAGCCTGGGGAGCCACATGAAAAAGAATCGATTCCTGACCGCACTGGTGCTAACTTGGTGCCACTGCTGATAACCACATTTGGGAACTAATTCTAACATTGCTCACCTGCACTTTCTTACTGTTTGCTATTCTATCATTAGGGCTGCTTTTGTCTTTTGTTGTATCATGCAAGATTCGCGCAGAACGCTATTGATAGTGGCAACAGTAATACCACTCAAAAGTCAAAAAAGCCATTGGAAAATAGGTTTCAGAGTTCTAAAATGTTTTCCGAGAAACAGCAATTGATGTGTTTTTGGTGGTGGTAGTAGCTAATGTGTCCAGCTAATGTCATTGCTAACCTATGTCCCATAACTTCCAGGCAGCGGATGCTGAGCCCAGCCCATTTCCTGCAGACGCTTTTGCACATCATTCAAGTGGTCGTCAGTTACTTCTTGATGCTCGTCTTCATGACTTACAACGGTTATCTCTGCATCGCTGTGGCGCTCGGTGCTGGCACAGGTTACTTCCTGTTTAGTTGGCGGAAAGCGGTTGTGGTTGACATCACCGAACACTGCCATTAGCATCAGTTTGCTCGCTTTTGGAGACTTTTACATACTTAATGGTAGTATAGGAGCTAGTTAGCCAAATATGGACAGGGTCACATGTGCTAACTTGCCATTAGAATAGGTTCCTATATTCTGTTTAATATTACAGATCTGACAGATAATGCCTTACTAAGCTACTCAGCGCCACCTCAGAAACCATCCACCACCATAGTTGCTTACATGCTAAAAGAATTAGCATGACCTGATTCTTGACTCGCCGTGATAATCCTTGGCTAATTACAAATGTAATTGGCTCCATAAATAAGGAGATAACATGCCTCATTAAGCGCCTCGCATTGTTGTGCACATCAGCCAATCACAGTTCAGACTAAATTTGAAGCTTCTGATTTGCTCATAGTTTTGTGCCATGACAGGCAGAGGGTTAGCCAAATGTTAGCATAAGCACTTCTTGCTTTCACCAATCAGAGAACAGTATTTAATTGTGTTTATTTATTTGAGCTAATTTCTGAAATTATGTTAAATTGTTTTGTGCCGGATATCTTTTGTGTTGATACAGTGGGACTTAACACAAATGCTGTTTTTAAATCAGTAAATAAAAGCAGTTCCGTAGCAGTCAACAACATTATTCATCTAATTTGCTGTTTTGTGATGAAATGGTTTACAAACGTTTTAGGGTAACATCCTCCACATTTTACAACACGTTAAATTCAAAGAACAATGTAATAGCAGTGTGATACCGGTTAGGAAGTCATATCTACATAATTACCCTGTCTTAAACTGAATTGAATGATGCAGTAAAATATTTTTGTATAACTTTCTCTTTCCAAAATTCACATTGATCAGGGATATGTTGACGGCACAGGTTTACGAAATTGATGTGTGATATTGAGTGGAGCTTGTAAAGAAAATGTGGGCCGAGTCTTCAAAAACACCAATATCTCTTTGTTTGAGATCTTTCCAAATAGCTTTTCCATATTTCTGGCCATTCAGTACATCTTACCTTACAAAATTTTGTTCCACTGTGTGTTCCACTTGCGAAATAGTTACACAAGAAGTAACAAAGTATCACCCACCATGGAGACGGGACAGTTTGAAAAGCTGCATGAATTGTGTGTGTGTTGACAATTTAAACTAAACAAGTTCAACTATTGCTTCTGTTTGAATTAGAGAGGCAGGCAGACATACTTTGAATATCTAAGGTGCTTCTGATCACAAAGGGATACTACCCATGTGTGATATCACCCCATGTGATATCGCACTTTTTGTCACAATTTGTACCTCAGAGACCTGAAACATCAGTGACATCTGAGTTGTTTGTGTCTGTTTCCGTGGTGACCGTCAGCCTTACACTGACACCCTCATGCCTTAATTTTTGGGGGAAACATTTTCCTCAAGAACTACTGACAAGCTTGTGTGACCATGTGTGCAGGGAAAGGGTGAGAGAAATCACAAATCAAAAAATGTAAAATTTTCAAACGGCATTGAAGTGTTCATTGTGCAAAGCTTTTGTGACACAATTGGTTACTATTGTGTTTTATTTTCTAATGGATGTTTGTGTCTTAGCAGACTGTGCTATCATGTGTTTTTTGTTTTTTTCCACTTAAGTGGGCTTACTTCATCCACTGGACCGCAAAGGTCACAGGGACAGATGGCATTACTGGATGTCATAATAACTTCACACATATTATAGAAATATTTTGGAAATTGTACTTATGAACTTATGAATTACGTGATCAAAAAATATATACACTTTTGTATCTTTCTTTGTTTTTTTTGTATCCATCTTTGTTGTTTGTTTTGTTTGTTCTCTAGTCAAGCAGCAAGGGGTTTCTATGTTTACTGGGCCAAAAGTGTTCAATCCTCTCTGTAACGTGTCTGTTTTGTAGAATAATGAAGAAAAACAATATTGTGAAGAAATATGTAAAGACAACGTGAAGATATTTTAATTGTCGCAAATGCTGGAACTGTAAAAACAATCAAAACAACGAATAAAGATTGAGTAACTGAAGTGGAGGTGTGTCATTTCTCTGCAGGTAATGAGGTCACACAGGTAAAACTTACTGTTTCTGGCAGAGGAGTCAAATGCAGTGGGAAAACGACAAAATATTTCTGCAGTGGTGTTGGAGTGGGAGTTTCGCGAGGTCGTTTTCGATATCAGCTATTCTTTCTTTTTTTAAATTTTTGGACAGCGGTTTATACACAATTGAATTAGCATTATTAAAAATCCCCCATGTCCCCTTCCCCCTTTCCGCCGGAAGCCCCGCCTGTTAGCCAGTAGCCGTCTGAGCAGGGAAGCCGGACAAGCCGAGCAGTAGCGGGAGAAAAGCAGCTGAAAGCGGAGAGGAGAAGCAGCGATGACCCGACAGAGTGCGGCGGAGGTCCGCGGGGGAGCGCGCTGACTTGACGGCGGTGCGTGTTTCACTCAGCGAGGCGTCCAACGTTTTATCCAAAGTGGACAAACAGCGGCAGGAAGGGAGGAAAAGCAGCCTAGCCCCGTCCCATCTCCCCCTCCTGCTTTATCCTTTCTTTCTGTCTTCGGAGGAGAAAGAAAAGATGCGAGAGGAGTCTGTTGGTGTCCACCTGCCGTCTGATTGTCACTGTTTGAAATTTTCATCACATTTAGTCAAACTGAAGCTGTTATCAATCATTAGCGTGCTAGTTGAAAGTTTTACGTGTCTTCCAATGGAATGCTGCCGCTAGCTTGTTAGCCAAAGTTTGACACTAGTTTCAATGGAGCTCTGTGGCTACCGTTAGCCTTTAGCGTGCTAGTCGCAGTCTGCTGGTATTTGTAACGGGGAGTCGCGGCGGTCTTGTCATCTCGGATCGCTGCATGGATCTGGATGCTATCAAACGCCTCGGTCTGTCTCTAAATAATAGTAAAATTCCAGATGTTGTCCGGTTTATCGTCAAGCTTTAATGGCTGTGAACACGTTGTAGGACATTGTAGAGGCACTTTAAACAGCCTCCGGGACCGATTTAGGTGTGGTTCTTTCAAATCTGTGAATAGTTTTTTTCGCCACTTATTGCAGGTTAAAGTCATGGATATTTTTTGCTGCCTTTTGGAGTGAAAGAGGTTCTCCCCAGATGTTGTGGAGCGATGAAGGGGTTTTGCAATCAGTGTTAGAAGTTCGCGTTGTTTGTGAGGTTTCGGACTGTTTCTGAGATGAGAAGTTGTGATGTTATGTAAATACAGAAGTGTTGAGACTTGAATTTAAAATCTATGAAAAGTTCTTCTTAACCTGGCACTTTTACTGACCTTGTTTGTCTCAGAATAGAGAGTGACTATTAAGTTATTAACCTGGCAGGCCGGCGAACTACTGAAAGCCACAACGCCAATGTCACACTTAGACATCTGCAGCATGAATATTTCCTTGACAATAATGGATTATTTCTCTCATTGTCCTCAGTGTCTGTCATTTTTAGCACTGTCACTTGAGTCAATGGTATCAGATCATACATTCTAGATGTATTCTCACATCGGCTGCAGTGTCAGCCCATCCCTTCTTTACTGGCTGTGGCACACCAACAACACGAAACTGCTGTCAAAGGTGCATTGTTAATGTTGGATTGTAGACTAACCGCATTCGCAACAGTGCGTTGGTGTAGATGACATTAGTTAAACACAAAATGATCAAATCTAACAAGTAATTACCTCCACCTGTCATAACTTCTCCTTGAATGTGACCATACCGGCTTCACCTCCGATGGACTGATGAATGCAGCAGCACTTGGATGGAAATAGATTTTTGCTTTAATTGTCATTCTCCACCAATAATGTTTACATATGTCCCACATTGTAGTATGTTAGGTTCATGATGTTCTGCGCAAAATCATGCCCCAATCACTCTTTGTTAGTGGAGTGGGAGACTGGGGTTTCGATTGTGCAATGGGGAGAATAGCCTTTTTTGAAATTAAGCTACGAGTCCTGTGTGCATTAGTGGTTGTTTTCAAACCATGCCAGTCCAAATATGTCAGATCAAATGAGGAACAGTCACTTCCTCCTGGGATTGAGAACTGCATAGATCAGATTAAACTGTCAAAGATTAATCAGAAGATCTCAATTGATAAATGAATTTAGGTAGCAACACAGCAAATTCATAATGGCTCTGTTTCTGCCCATAGACCATGCAATCCTTCATCACACCATCTGGCTGTTAAGAAAGTGTGTGTGTTAGCTAGAGGGAGAACCAGGATGGGATTCGGACGGGACTTACGGAATTCCCATGAGGGGTTGCTTAAACTGCAGGATTGGGAGTTGAAGGTAAGACCATTTTTTTCTTTTTACTGGTATGCTCTTTTACAATTTAACATTGTAAATCGAAGAATTTTGTCAAGATTCTTGATATGTTAACGACCTTGTTGCCGAATCATGTTTGCAGAAGTGCCAGGAGGCAAAAACCTAGTGTTCCTGTAACACAGCTTTTAAGATAGATAGAGCTCATAATGGTGGATGAATGTATCTGTTTTCCTTGTGTATCTGTCGGTATCTGCATCTCAATGAAAGAACTGCTGCAAGAGCTGAAGTCACCAAATCTGTAAAGTGAGGTGTTTTTGGGATTCAGCTGCAAAGTCCAAACCTGCTTTGCTCAGCATAGAGAACATGTGAATCTGTGCCGGTGCACTTTTGACTGCTCTGCATTTATTACTGCAATACACAGGCCTGCTCTGGGCATAAACAGCTTTACAATGTCATCACAAGGAAGGTGCATCATCTTGATTCGCATTTTGTCCCTCTGAAAATGTTCATTGCTGGTGTGCCGCAGCTGCTGGAGACGGTGAAGCGCTTCATGACTCTGCGGGTGAAAAGTGACAAGGAGTACGCTGCCCTGCTGCTGAGCATGACCCAGCAAACCGAGAAGCAGGAGGCTGCTGACTACGTCAGCACTGTTAGCAAGGTAGGCGAGTGCTTGCCAGCTAGCCCCCATTAGCTCTCCACATAGCATCCCCCCATGGCATCACATCTCTCCTTGCCCCGCTTCCCTCCCCACAGTCGTGGTCTCAGGTGGTTCGTCAGACTGAGGAGTTGGGCCGCGTGATGCGCTCCCATGCCGACGAGTTGAACTCTGGTCCTCTTCACCGACTGGCCACTTTGATCCGGGACAAGCAGCAGGTGAAGAAGAGCTACCAGAGTTTACATCAGCAACTGGAGAGCTGCAGCCACAAGGTCAGCGCAGCTCGTTGTCAAAATGGCCGCCCACCTTTCCTGTCGGAACGCTTCAAAACCCCGCTGAGCAGTTTTCTAATATCGAGCTATTTGTTTCTAGGTAACACACAGCGATCTGGAGAAGATCAAGACGACGTATCGTCAGCTGAGTCGGGACGCAAACAACGCCAAAGAGAAATACAGAGAAGCTCTTGCTAAAGGTGAACGCTGTGTACACATATTGGCTCAATCCATCAATCAGTCCATCATGAAATTACCATTGAATGATGGATCGGATGAAGTGGTTTTTATTAATTGGATGTATGCTCAGCACCCATTGTGGGCTTAGCACATTTTTGTACTATCAGATGGTATTACAAGATATAGATTGATACAAGATATAGATTAAGTTAGTTAGTTGGTCGACGGTTTTGCCAAAAGTCATTGCTGCAACCTGAATCGATCGCCACCTGCAGGCCGTGAGGCGGAGCGCGCCCGCGAACGCTACGACAAGGCCACCGCCAAGCTGCACAACCTACACAACAGATACGTGCTGGCGGTGTGCGGCGCCCGCATCCACCAGGACGAACACAGACGCCACGCCGCGCCAGCCCTACTCGATGGCCTCCAGAGGATGCAGGAGGACATGACCCTCGCCCTGTGAGTCTCTCACACTCACACTCACACACACACGCGCACACGCACACACACTCACACACACTCACACTCACTCACACTCACACTCACACACAAGGCTCCATTTCTCCTGCAGTGCCCGGGTCTCGTGCTGTGGATCGTTTTTTCACCTACGTTGACTGTTCCCCCTCCGTTGAGTCTATGGTCTCAGTGCACAATGGCGTTTGTTGTTTTAGGAAGAGTATTCTGGAGGAGTACAGCGAGATCAGCAGCCTGCTGACAGAGGAAATTGTCAAAGTGCATCAGGAGATTTCCACTGCCATTGAGCAGATAGACCCGCTGGCTGAGTATCAGCAGTTCATCGATGCTTATCGGTGAGACGAAGGAAATAGCACAAAAAAAAAAAGTAATATTACTACAATTGTTTAATCCATCCAACCGACATAAGACAATTTATTCATTTGATTTCATTATCCGCTGTGATTGGTGACACACTGTCTCATAATGGCGTCTTTGCTCAGGTCCCCAGAGACTCCAGAGGCCAACGTGGAGTTTGACACCACGCTGCTGGACGAGACGGACAACCTGCCAGCCAATGAGATCCTGTGGAACACCCTGACGGCCGACAGCCTGCAGACCATGTGAGGGGGAAACCCATCGCCCCATCTGCAGTCACGTGTTTGGTATTTGGCGTATTGGGGTTATAAAAATCCGCCCCGTCTTTGTCCAGGTTGACATCGGCAACAGAGGAGCTGGTGCTGACTCAGCAGAACCTTCACACCAAGGAGGCGCTCGCAAACGACCTTGATGTGAAAATCCAGACGAGTCAGGAGAACAGGGAGAGGAAGAGCGAGTGAGTGACCGCTTTGGCCGATGATCATCCTTCTCTCTCTCTGTCTCTCTGGCTCTGTCTGTCTCTCTCGGTACTGACTGACTGTCTGGTTGGCCTATCACAGCTGCGTCCTCCTGCTCAGTCAGAAGCTCTCCCTGCTCGAGCTCCGTCACGCTGTCCAGTCTTTGCGCAGCTCCGAGGCCTCCCTGGCCTCTCAGAAGGCCCTGCTAGATGCTAAGATAGCTGCTGCTGCCGCATCGCCTCCTCCGCCGCCACCGCCTCCTGCTCTGCCCTACGAGGATGACGCCCGCTCAGTCGGCTCCACGGTATGGTATTCCACAAACGTCATTTCAAAATAAAATAATAAGAATAACAGTTAGAATCCTTTATTGTCACTATGACATTGTTTCCAACACTATTGTGAAAATATGTTTAGCAGCTCCACATTATAGCAATAGCTGCAGTAACAGCGAGTAACATTGTCAGTATCAAAAACAAAAGATCGCCCACAAACTGCCCTTTTAAAACTTCTCTTTTCTAGCACCACCTTAGAATGTTTACACCAACCTGAAAATGTGATGGAGCTCAATTATCTTTACTTGTGTTTTCTCAGGACAAAGCCAAAGAGAAATCGTCCCGATTCGACACTCTGCGTCACTCACTAGCTGGAATGATTCGATCACCCAAAGCCATGCTGGGGTCCTCATCGGTGAGAGTGTGAGAGAGTGAACAAGTATGGCTGTGAGCGACAGACAAAACCAGAGTGTCAGAGACGGATAGAGATGATGGCAGATGAGTGTGACGACTGGAGAGACACCAACAGCTGTCACCCTCTGATCGTGCACCTCCCTCATTGTTTTTCTCCACCAGCAGTTCTTTGACGTCATCCCCACCTCAGAGCGCCCCCTGGGGGAGCAGGAATGGTACCACGGTGCCATTCCCCGCACGGAGGCCCAGGAGCTGCTGCGCCAACAGGGAGACTTCCTGGTCAGGGAGAGCCACGGTAAACCGGGCGAATACGTCCTGTCCGTGTTCTCTGACGAGCAGAGGCGACACTTCATCATCCAGTTTGCAGATGTAAGTGGCCACATGTTTGTTTTGATGCGACCAGAAACAAGAATCAAAAACATCAACCTCTTTTGCTGCTGTTCTCTCTCCACTCTCTTTCCCTCTCTCTCTCTGCCTCTCTCTCTTTCTCTCTGATTCTGTCATTCTCCCTCTCTATGTCCCCCTCTCCTTCTTTCTGTTCCTCTCTCTCCTCTCTCTCCCTCCTAACTTCTCCCTCTCTCACACCTCTCTCTCTCGCTCTCTTTCTCTCTCTCCCTCTCTCTCTTTCTCTTTCTGTCCCTCCGTTTCTCTCTACCTTTCCCCACCTCTCTCTCTCTCTCTGTCTCTCTTTCTCTCTCTCCTCCTCACTCCCCCTCCATCTCTCCAACAGAGTCAGTATCGCTTCGAAGGCACCGGCTTCTCCACCATCCCTCAGCTTATCGAGCATCATTTCTCCACCAAGCAGGTCATCACCAAGAAGTCTGGCGTGGTGCTACTCAATCCTGTCGTCAAGGTAACCGCTCAAACAGTGCCTCTAATTCACCTGTCAATCAAAAGCAATCATGAAAGACTCTGTTTCCACTTTGTCAGGATAAGAAGTGGATCCTGAACCATGAGGACGTGGCGCTGGGGGAGCTCCTGGGCAAGGTCAGCTCACCTCCTGTCCTCCGAGCCAGAGCGGCTCTGATGGAGATTTGGATGTTTGGTATGGAGTTTTTGTCGACGTTAATCTGTTTCCCCTCCTGCACCAACGCCAGGGGAACTTTGGTGAGGTGTTCAAGGGAACTCTGCAGCGAGACAAAATGGCTGTTGCTGTAAAAACGTGCAAAGAAGATTTGCCCCCAGAGCTGAAGATCCGGTTCCTGTCTGAGGCCAGGTGGGCACGCCGCAGATCGTTAGATATTTATTGATCAGAGGTCACCGGTTACAGAACTTGAGCAAATAGCCCACACATGTGAAATCGGTCTGGCTTCGTGAACGTCTGCAGGATCCTGAAGCAGTACGACCATCCCAACATCGTGAAGCTGATTGGTGTGTGTACGCAGCGACAGCCCATCTACATCGTCATGGAGCTGGTGCCTGGTAGGTGGACTGCAGGGTTTAATTGGTCACATGTGCATTGGATGTGCAGTGAAATATTTGCGTTATAGGGAATCGTTTTATATGGACCCTTACAGTAACAACAATGTTGTCAAGTAAAGAAGGGGGACTGAGACACGGAGGAGTACAGCTGCTCCCACTGCTCTCTCCCTAATGCAATACTGAAAGCTACTGGAAGTGTGTTGTTCCTCTCTTTCCTCTACATGTTGTGTTGGTCAGTGTGTTAGTCCTTTTCTCTCTGGTGTGTCATCCTTGGCTGTCAGTTGACTTGTGATGTCTCTACGTGTGTGTAGGTGGAGACTTCCTGTCATTCCTGAGGAAGAAGAAGGACGAGCTGAAGACCAAACAGCTTCTAAGGTTTTCGGTGGACGCGGCAGCAGGCATGGCCTACCTGGAGAGTAAGAACTGTATCCACAGGTAAACGAGTGCCAGAGAGGCTAATTGACCCAGGCGGCCATCATTGGCCTTCGTCCGTCCCTTCATCCCTCGCTGTCTTAAACAGGTCTTCCCTGTCTGCGTCTTTCAGGGACCTGGCAGCGAGAAACTGCCTGGTCGGTGACAGTAGCGTGTTGAAGATCAGCGATTTCGGGATGAGTCGTCAGGAGGATGACGGCGTCTATTCGTCTTCGGGTCTGAAGCAGATCCCCATTAAATGGACGGCTCCGGAGGCACTCAACTACGGTGACTATCTGCTCCCTGATAGGTTGCTCCCCACATGGTCTCCTCTCATTGTTTTGCTGACTCCACGCTGCCCCTTTTTGGTTGCTGCAGGACGTTACAGCTCAGAGAGCGACGTGTGGAGTTATGGAATTCTGCTTTGGGAAACCTTCAGCCTCGGGGTGTGTCCTTACCCAGGCATGACCAATCAGCAGGCCCGAGAGCAGGTGGAGAAAGGTAACCTCACACTTCCTCTACTTATTCCCTTTTTCTTTCGGTTCCTTTGACAAAAGGCCCCCTGCACCTCATTTTCTAGGTATTCTCAGCTGATAGACCAGCTTTGATCATGTCCTACTCCACTATGTCCCACCACGAACCTTCTCTGCGTCCTCATCTCTTCCTCCTAGCTAGCATCTTCGCATTCATCATATTTCTGCTGCTTCTCCTCTGCACGTGACCAAAGCATCTCAGTCTGGCCCCTCTGACCTTGTCTTCACGCAGCTTTGTCTTTTTGTCCTGGCGCTGTCACAGGCTACAGGATGGCGTGTCCCCAGCGTTGCCCTGACGACGTCTACAAGGTGATGCTGCGCTGCTGGCAGTACAATCAAGAGGACCGACCCAAGTTCTGCGAGTTGCAACGGGACCTCGCTGCCATCAAAAAGAAATAACCAAAATGAAACGGGGCTTCGCCGAGAGCAAAAAGCAGCGTTTCCCCGTTTTTTTTTTTTTTTTTTTTTTTCTTTCGCAGACTTCGCACATCAGCAAAACAAAACACTACGAGAACATTGGAGCAGTGATGAACAAAAAGGAGAGGGAGCCTCCAGTTTTGTCGAACAGAAAGTGGGTGTGCTTAGCCAATGTTAGTGATGCAGAGAACAATGGACTCGTCGCACTTTTTCAGCATCACGCTACGTGAAAATGTAAAACACTACACGCGTGGCTGGCAGGGAGGGTGTCTCAGATAACTGCAAAACAAGCGGACCTAAAAGCCTCAGCAGTGCAGAGTGGCCAAAGATAAACGTACCAAATCTGGAAAAACAAACAGTTAGCATCCTCATTCCACTGTCACATTCCCTGCCCCATTTACACACTAATCTACGCATGTCCACAGCTTTTAGTGGCCATATTGGCTCATCTAACAATATCTGCATCTTTTAATGTAAACAATAACTTAAGACAAAGCCATCTAATTGCTGACATGCAGATGTTGTACTGATGTAGTTGTAAATTTCTCAAGATAAGTGATAATATTCTGTCCTGTGACAAGGAGAAGGTAGGATATCCATGCATACTTAATGGCTAAAAGGCCTTATAGGTTTTCAAATACCATCATTTCTTGTAAGATGCATGAGAAGATGAACTACGTTTGAGGCACTCATGGCAATGCAAAGTTAGTTTGCAATCTGCAGAAAGTTTCACCCACGCCATTATAAATGTGCCTCTTGGTTGTATAGTTAAGCATGCACATTTCAGACAATTCCTATCAGAAATAGAAAAGCAAAGACTCTTGGAGCTCATATGATGACTGAGGGAGTGATTATATTGTCCACAGCATACTAAACGTGTGAAGATGGGGATGCTACAGACATGCAAACCAGATTTGTGTATCTCCAAGACTGCACATCAATCAGGAATATGAAATGTCACATATTTGTGTATTGTTTGAGCTGTGATATCAATTATTTCATTTAGAGACACATTTTTATAAACTTCAACAACACTATGATTGACTTAGGTGTTTTATCGTCCAAACGTAGGTCTGGTTAAGCTCACTGTTTGTCCCTCGCAAACTTCACACTCATTTATTGACCCTGAGCCTGGGAGAGGCGAGTGCTTTTGGACCTAGCAGTGAGTGAACTGTGGTGAAAGAAGGAAACACATCTGTCCAGCTAATGTGTTGGTATGAAAAGATAAAAGAAAAATCAGAGCAGTATGAGTCATTGCTTGCTGAGCGCCACCTACTGACTGTTATTGTAAATACCTGTAAGATTTGGTATTATTCATTTTGAAAAAAAGAATCTTTATTTGAAATGTTTAAATGTTGACATTTGTGCCAAACACTAATCGTTTGTCATTTTTCTCTATGCTCTTTATAAGGTTGTTATTGCATTTACGATAAAAAGAATAAAACCACATCTTCTCTGGGATTCGTGTGTATCTTACAATTTAATTACAGGTCAAGTATAAAAACAAAGAAGTGCATTTCTACAGCCCTCCAGTTTCTCCTATTACATTCCTTTTGTAAACATTAGGAATTCTTAGTAACAACAGAACACTTCAATCTGTGTCATGACACGTTCACATCTTCCCAATCAGGATGACATCATAAAACATTGATTTACACATTACGCTTTAAAGTGTTCAGATTTTAATCCATGTTTGCCACTCTTTGGAGTATTTTTGCACAGATGAAGCCGTTAGAACTGTAAGCTACCAAATAAGGTGGGTAAAGTGGCTGGTTTGGGGTGCGGCTTATACCCAATTCGCTCATTGATGAGCTCCGCCCTTGAGGCAGCTGTGGAAGAGGACGATGAGGCTCCGCCTCCAACGATATCGACACTAAAGCCGGGAGCCCCGCCCACAGCTGCAGACTCCGCCTCCTCACGCTGACGTTTCCGTGCCTGCAGCAGGTAACAAGGTAGGTAAGTAATTGATGCATCAATCTAATGATGCTAGAAATTTAGAGCCCCAGCAACTCAGAATGTTCCAGAAACAAGTGTAGAGGAGAACTATACAAGAACACAGAGTAAGTATCTGTATACACACAGGAAGTATCTGTATACTTAAATGTAAAAACTGGGATTGAGAGTACCAGGTACAACCTGTATGTAGAGACATTGTTAATTACAGACTTAAACTTTTATCACAGATGTTGCTTAAAGGCTTGTTGAGATCATTTTATGGATTCTGTAGTTATAACAAACCTCAAGTTCCTTCTTGATGCTCTCAAACTCATCAGCATCATCGATCTTCAGCTCCAGGCGAGTGGGTTTCCGACGAAGCATTGTGTCTATGTATGTGGTGAACCTGAGGGAAAGATGAGTGGAAATGATCACAGAGAGCTCGACCTCTTCGTTGACATGACCAGGTATCAGAATAGGAGTGGCATCCAATCAGGGGACCTGCCGGGCACAGGAGCATCATCAGCATGACACGGGCAGCCCTGAGAGTTAGATATTACTGCCTCTGTCTCAAGGCTCGACAACGTAGATGATCGAACTGGAAACTGAACATTGACTAAAATCCACAATGTTATTATTTGAACTAGTTATATCTCGTCAATGTGTCTCGCATAGAAGTGACATCCCGTGACTTCCTTCGCCGAAGGATGACTGAAATACTTAAATAGCTAAATCTGACAATGGCAGGAAAACAAACACATACAGACCAGGACCGGCTAACCTAGCAAGCTATCCTGAGTAGTAAACTGAAAATGAAGAGAAATTACCGGGAGCGTTAATCCATAGGACTGCAAATTGGAACGGATTTCAAGATTATTGTCGATTTGCTAGAATTTGAGTAACTTTTCCGTGGGATCTCTAAGCTGTTCCCCCCTGCGGTGTGAAGGCTGTTTGACCCGGAAGTAGATGCGTGTTCATGTCCGGGTCAAGACGCTCAGAGCTGTAGCTCCTTCATACACTCACGAGTAAGTGTATTAAAATCCCCTAGGAAGTATCCCGTAGGAAGAAAAATAAGAGCTGAGTGTGTTGGTGTATTTGCTGTTCAGGTAGCGGTGTGTAACTTTCAGTTAGTCTTAACCGCCGTCATAAGTACCCCCGTTTGTTTACAGCATTAGCTACACCCAGCTGCTATTGACCGCGTTTTCTACCCATTCAATCCATCGCTCTGTATGCCCTCTTATTTTCTCAATTTCAACCCCTTTCGCTCCCAAATACAGTCAGTTCGCAACACCTTGTAATTACTGGGCTATACACTCCTCAATTTTTACTCAATATTGATTGATCCATACTTAACTAGTTTCCAGAAATCACGTCTCTGATGTTGTACCCACTGTGGTTCCTTAGCCCCATTTGCTATACTTTGTGCTTTCAAGTGTTTCATAGACCTTTCTCATGCTCCCTTAGATGTGTGGTAGTTTACAAGTAAACAGCCAAACAGTAACTTGAGTTTTTCCATCTGCTCAACAAGAAAACCTTTAGTAAAATGTCTGACGAAGATGAGGTGGCGCCGCCAGTCAAAAAGAGTAGAGTTTTCTACGGAAGCCTTGAGGATGCCGAACGCCAACGCCTTGCCAAGGAAGCTGAGAGTTCAGGTTCAACTGGGGGAAGTGATGGAATCAAGGCAGGAATCAAGGCGGGAAACATCAACATCTCCTCAGGTTGCACAAAGCAAGACAATGTTTTTAACAGTAAAGATAAATGACACTCCAAGTTTGTGTTGGTACAATATATGTGCTTTTTGTGGCAGGGGAGACAATGGAGATTGAGGAGCGTGTCAGCGAACGCCAGCACGAGGCATTGGCAGAGTTCGAACGGCGAAAGCGAGCAAGACAGATAACAGTTTCCACTGATGACGCAGAGGTGAAGGCGGGACTCCGAGCGCTGGGAGAGCCAATCACGTTGTTTGGGGAGGGCCCTGCAGATCGCCGTGAGAGGTGTGCCCAGCACAAGCAACATGCCATGATTATGAATTGTGATGTTGTGTATTCACGTTGTGTATTCACGTTGTGTATTCACGTTGTGTTTACTTTTGCCAGGCTGCGTGGCATTTTGTCTGTGGTCGGTCCAGATGCTCTGAAGAAGTCCAGAAAAGACGAGGAGAGAGCGAGGAGATCACATGAGGAGGTGTGGAGGTCGCTCACTCTGGAATTACCACTAGGGGCAATTTTCATTTACAGACGCACACCACAGATTTTTTATATCTTTCAGTGCCTTCAAACTTGGTACCATGAGGGCTCTTCCGCCCTGAAGGAAGCTCGCCTCTGGTTGGCTAAATACTCACTTCCCAAGTGAGTCCCACAAAACATTAACAGAGCTTACACCAGATGCAAATGTTCCCATGTGAGTTGTGTTATTGTTGTCTTCTCAGAGCAGTGAAGCGCTTGGATGCCGCTCGTGCACAGCGCGAGATTCCAGAGGGAACAAGGACGATTCGCCAGCAGGAACTGCATAAAAACCTGAGGGTGAGAGCTCAAACAAACAAATCAAAGGCTGTCATACCTGGAATTTGGGCTCCTGATTCCCATGTTTACCGTTTCAGAATCTTAACAACTTCTGCAGTCAGATTGGAGACGACCGGCCAATCAGCTTCTGTCACTTCAGCGCAGACTCCAGCATGCTTGCCACAGCCTCATGGTACCAAGTTTGTCTCTCAATCTTGCAGTAATATCACAGCGTGTACCCCGTAGCTAGGTCATACGCATCACCCTCTAAAAACAAAACCGGTGGCTGCAGTGTGCTTCAAATGCGGTTGACCTTCAATGTTTTTATTTGGTAGTGTAGTTTCGGAGACATAGTCTGATATCCTCTAGCAAACATATGGGCTAAAATCAGCTGAATTGTTGGTCCACTGTGTGCATTATGGCTGTCCGGTCATTCAGGCCGCAGGTTCAACCACAGAATTGCTCTGTCAAGATTATGGCTGGTGCTAATGATGCTAATGCTAATCCCTCCACAGGAGTGGACTATGTAAACTGTGGTCGGTCCCCGACTGCAGCCTGATTCGCACACTCAGAGGTTGGTGCAGCTTTGATTTTATCATTATTTTTGATGAAGGCATTCTGAATTCATTTTGCATCGTCCTCCCGCCATCTTTCCATCCCGCGGTGCCTGTAGGTCACAGCACCAATGTTGGCGCCGTCGTCTTCCGCCCCGAGGCTGGAATCTCTATCGACAAGGCAGACGTGAACTTGGCATCATGTGCGGCTGACGGCTCAGTGAAGCTCTGGAACCTGGAAAGGTGTGAGCTCTGGATGTGGGACGTGTTTGTGTGTTAAGATTTTTGGTGTTTGAAGTTGACTTTCGCCTCCTATTTCTCGGTTGCCATAGTGATGAGCCAGTGGCCGACATAGAGGGACATACTGAGCGAGTGGCTCGGGTGTCCTGGCATCCATCTGGAAGGTTCTTGGGAACCACCTGGTAAATTTCTCTGTGCCAAACACACACTTTGCCTTGTTTCTGTCCTCATTTATGAATCCACCACCGAGGCTGTGGGCAACAGAGTGAAGACATTTATACCTCTATGAGTCCCAATTACACTTTTGTCTCTCTCAGCTATGACCACTCGTGGCGGCTGTGGGACCTTGATGTCCAGGAGGAAATTCTGCACCAGGAAGGTCACAGCAAAGGAGTCCACGACCTGACCTTTCACCCTGACGGCTCTCTGTTAGCCACAGGGTGAGGAACAAAGATTTACAGCAGTACCAGACTGAGCTATTTTGTGTTTTAGATGTGTTGATGTATATTCGCTGGCCAGACGTGTGGGACAAATTTGTATTAATGTATTCTGGTTTCAAATATTTCCAACAAGGGGGCTGGATGCTTTCGGCAGAGTGTGGGACCTCCGGACGGGTCGCTGTGTTGTGTTCCTGGAGGGACACCTGAGAGAGATCTACAGTGTCCATTTCTCGCCTAATGGGTCAGTCAGCCAATCACAGAGCATAGTATAGAAACAGCCAGTCACAGCAGACATTGATGAGCCAGATGTGTTGTCTTGTTCTCTATCAGATACCACCTGGCCACAGGAAGTGCTGATAACACCTGTAAGGTTTGGGAGCTGAGGAACAGGAAGTGTCTGTACACAGTTCCCGCCCATCAGAACCTGCTGTCTGCGGTCCGCTTTCAGCGTGAGCATTAGCACTGTTGTAGCTTGTATTTGTTGTTTGACAAATCTCATTTACTCACTATTTTGTTACTGTAATCGTAATTTATGTCTTTGCTTGTGACTTCTCTTGGTGATCACGGCAGCTAATGACGGGCACTACCTGTTGACGGGCGCATATGATAACATGGCAAAGGTTTGGAGTCACCCCGGCTGGACCCCACTCAAAACACTCGCTGGGCATGAAGGGAAGGTAGGAATGTTTGTTTTTATTCTTTTAACTCTTTTTGAATTGAAAAGCTGAGTATTTTTCAAGCCGAGCCCCAATTTATATTCCAGGTGATGGGTGTGGACATATCACCCGACGGGAAGCTGATTGCCACTTGCTCATACGACCGAACTTTCAAACTCTGGTTGTCTGAGTGAAGGCGATTGGAATCAATTCACAGACATTGAGCTTGAGCTCAAAGTCAAGAAACAAACCTCTACTGTCACATTTTGAAAATCTTTTTTTTTTTTTACATTTTATCGAATAAAAGTCAAAATATTTTCAAGCCCTCTGCTGTTTTCAGTTCGGTACTTTGTAGAATTATTTCAGAATTGAATAGCTGATGTTCACCATCTGTGGAAACCATAACGATATTATGTGTATATTATGTATGATGTTTTATGTTTTATTTTTTTACTTAATTTCGAAGTCATGTAAACATAATCCATTGAGTTTAATTTGTATAGCGCTAAATGGTAACAGAAATTATCTCGAGGCGCAACCTGATTGGCTTGGACATCGGTCAATGGGCGTTCACGGTGACGAGAAGCCCCGCCCCCCACAGGTCAGCTAACGGGGTATAGTGTGAATCAGGGCAAGAGTGACAGAGGGTACAGAGGGAGGAGGAGGAGGAGGCAAAGAGGGTGGAGGAGGAAAAGAGGGTGGAGGGCACCGGGAAGAGGTGGGCGGAGTTTCTGTCCAACCGGTTTGCCTAATGTGCCGCATTGAGGTGGTAAACAGAAATTCTCCGAGGGAAAGATTTTCAGAGAGTGTGGAAATAATGTAAGTGACAGTGTGAAGACGAAACAAACTGGGGCCGAGATAAAAACGTGTGAACAGGCTAAATGTAGAGAGGGAGGGAGGCGGAGGGCGGCAGGTGGAGGTACTCGGCGGGGTGGGGCCGCGCTCAGGGCGGGTATGCGGCCCAACAGGTTTGGGTGTGTGAGCGTCACAGGCGGTCAGGCAGAGAAGCTCGATGACAGAGGGGAAAGAACATCTCGGAGACGAGACAGGAGACGAGAGGCTTCCCGAGAACCAGGGTGGATATAGGAAGAGAGGGAGACCCGAGGAAGGCGTGAAAGGAGCAGCTAAGGTAAGAAACAATTCCGACGCGGGGGAAAACAACCTGCGCCAGGTAAGTGAAAATGGTCCTGGGGACAATATGGGGATATGCTTGAGAGAGCAACCTGCTAGTGTGGGAGCCTCTAGCGAAATAGATTTAAGTCGAGTAAGCACAACAAAGCTACAGTAAGATATGATCACTTAAGATGAGATGATTTAAGGTAAAACTATTTCCTGTAATGTAGTCAGTGGAGAGGTTGAATACACAATGACTCGCCAGAATAAGTCCACAATTACACAACAATAGTTGTTGTAGTAACCAGTCGAAAGGGGATTATTTCTGCTGCTTTACTTTGAAATCTGATCTGTAGACTGTACATTTGAATCGGTAATAGTAATAATTAATTAATAGTTACAAAAAAACATCTAACAAATCTTAAAAATTTACAGTTGTCAGACCTTACTTTTTTCTTTATCGCCACACTGACTTGTGAGTGAAAGTACGAACAATTACAAATTAAATTACTGTTAACTACTGACAAACCTCAATATAAGAAAAAAGACAAATTGAGCAGTTTGAGTTGAGGATGCTAGCAGAGGTGGACCAAAGCTGCTACACCTGGGATAGTGAGGAGGAGCAGAGACAAAGTGAGATTGTCTTGAAACTAGGTGAGCTACTTTCAAACTAGGAGGAGAAGTTGTGTAGAAATGTGCTCCCACGACAGTCATTTGAATATAAGGAAGCCTTTGTAATTAAATCTATGAAATAATCGTGATCCTCCCTGAAAAGAGGGCAAAAAGATGAGATGCCTATATTTTTCATTTGTATGAGTTGTCGGCGGTTGCTAGGCAACTGTGTACCCAATTTGTTTCTGGTATAAGTGTTGATGTCTTGATGTTATTTTTGACTTGGTTGTTATAGCGCAGCCACAAATGTTACATGATTGGTACTAATGATATTGTGCATCGGCAAGCGACAACTTCAGAAGAATTTGCCTCATTTGTCTATCAACTAGTTTGTGTAAGAATGCTACAATCTTAACCAGTGTATTGAGGTTAGAAGTGGATAAAGCCCACTCTGCGCAGATTGGTTGTTTATGGTGATGATCTCATACCTGATGATTATCTGATACCCAGAAGGCACTTCAATGTGATTGTTCTGGTCCTCTTTTCCCCTGCAGAGTTCTGTGCCCTGGACCACCAACCCTCTCTTTCATCAGATTCCTGACTGACTGTGCTCACCCCTCTCAGGCTGCAATGTCCACCATCAACGTGTCATTGGATAACCCCTACGGTCACGTGACCATTCCAAGAGCCAAACTCCGTGCTGACACGGACGCCACTGTGATTGCCAATCCGGCAGCTGTGGGCAATGGCGAAGGAAATCCTTACGGAACGAGCTCTGACCCTCCACCGTATTTGGTGAAGGTGGACACGGCCGGTGAGGAGGAGGAGACTGGACGCTGCCGAGTCTGCTGCTATCGCTGCAGGAGAAAGAAGTGATGTCGTCAGTGGTGGTCTTTTGGATTTACTTTGAACTGCCTTGGTGGATGTCACCCAAGTGAAGAAGAAGAGGGAGAGAAGCATGAGATGTTTGTGAAGAGAAGAAAGCAACAGGTTTGACGTTTGTGTCAAAAAATCAAATCAAATCACAAATGTCAGTATCATATGAAATGTGAACATCCATGGATTATGAAGGGCCCTCTGATTTTTAGTTCAGGGTTCTTACTTTGGGGAGAGCCTTGTGACCTATCTAATCAAAAGCCTATTGCTGAGCTGCTGTTTGTTGTTTGTGGAACGACATCAATACTTACTGGAAACTGATGACTCATTTTTAACTTTTAGGTTACTGAAGGATTTTGTAGATATACAGTGAAGATTATTGTCTGCAGTTTAAATGTTTTGTTTAATGAGATTGTTGTTGACATTTAATACTAACAAGGAGTGTTTGAAAAATTATTACAAATTTCATATCCTTCCGTCTTAATGTATGTGTTTGAAAATTCCCAGAACGTGTATGGAGAACTTTTTCCTTATACCCAAAATTCTGGAATTTTGATCACATAGACACATATGTAGATGTTGTGAAATAATTTATGAACTCAATAGGTATTAATTGAAGATGGCTGTAAAATTGCTATTTTTTGTATGAAGAGTTTTCACCCTCCTGATATTGCAGAAACACTGAGATGAATTATTTTCATAATATATGAATTACTATATTACTATCCTAATCAGATCTGTGAATTCACATAATTGAATAAAAAAACACCACAACATTCAATAAAAATGTCTGTCAGCATCGCTCATTCAAAGCGTCTTTTGTTCAACCAGTTGGAAAGCAGGGGAAACTGGTTCACTGCAGATGTAGTCATAGTTCTTGCATTACACATTTTAGGTGTGGACTGCAGGTGTGTATGTGTGTGTGTGTGTGTGTGAGCATTCTTGGGAAGGATTGCTGCCACGCTGTGTTTCTCCTACAGACACACCAGGTTGTTTTCATTCCTTACTTGTGCAGGAGCAAATGTGAGTCAGATATGCTGACATCACCAACAAAAACGGGAAAGCAAGCCAAGCAAAGGTGTTAGATGACAGCAAAATGAAGAAAGGTGAGAATGGGTAGATAAAAGGACAATTGGGTGTGCAGAATATAGGCACATGAATCAGAATGAGGCACATGATATCAACATAAAAGATATTTTCCCTATGCTGAATGCAGGTGAACACATGAATCAAGTCCATCATGTCAAGCCAACCAGCAGCAATACAGAAGACTACAAGGAAATCCACACAAAATTCTGAAGTTACAGTGTAATTTCTACTCTCTTTTGCCTTCAGATTAAACTTGCGTATGACATATACATACATATATATATACATACGTATCTTCTTTATTTCTCCTCCCTCAATTCACAGAGGAAGAAATCAGATCATAAATCAGTTGGGGCAAACTTAAATATCAAACCGAAGAAGCGCGGTTGCGCTCTCGAGGTGCGCGCGCAGCCAAACATGGCGGTCATCCTCCGGCGGCACTTAGACATTTCTGCCGCCCTCACAACGCCAAGAATTTAAAGTTCAGTTGACGAGCGCCCTCCATGTTCGTCCTGTCACGGAGTTGAAAAAAGATCGAAGAATGAGTGCCTCAGGTAAAACCGCGCCGAAGTAGGCAGGTGGTGTGGCTGCTATGAACTCCAAGTGGAGTAAGGGGAGAGTTGAACTTCCCCAGGGAGAGCGGAGCGGGAGATACACTGTGCAGGGCGCAACAAAGGTGAGACAGAGGCGGCGCAAGAGAGCGGAATAGTTGTGGTTGTTGTTCAAGTTAAAGGCGTCAAATGAAGCGTGTTGTGACGGTATGTAAATTGCTTGGTGCGTTGTTATGGTCAGGATGGAGCCCGGCGGTGACTTCCTGTCCCCAGAGTCCACCGTGACGTCACTGCTGTCCAGCAGCGGCCAGCTGAGGAGCGGCACTAATGCAGACCGCAACGACTTGTACACCTACAGAGACAAGGTCTGTCTCCGCACTGCTGTCAGAGTTTCAACATGACTTTGCTGTGATCTCTGCAGCGAGGTCTGATGAGGCTCAGTTGGTGCAAAACCTCGTGTGTGTGTTTGTGCAGTGCAGTGCACAGATTCTGTTTGCTGTTCGTCTCTTGCTGCTGGTGTCCTTCAGCCACGTGATTCACACTTCTGGTGTCAAAACAACAAATGTGATTCGGTTGATGTGAAATTTGTCCTCTGGTTTCTTGGATGCCTGTTACTCATACACGTGTGGCGGGGTTAGTGTAGCTCTGTGTGTGTGTGTGTATGATTGAGACTGAATTTACTTATACGCTTCATTGATTTCAGGTGTATGATTCGGCATCTGGTGCTCTTGATGCGTACATCGCAGACTTTAACAGGAGCTGTCAGAAAACAAAATGGTCTTCAGGGAGACTGGTCCTCCCCACCAGGAGTCCACTTTCTACACCTGGCAAAGCTGAACTGAGCATGCTCAGAAACAGAGATGGTAGGTCAGGCCAGGTCTGGTCAGACGGTCTACCTCTCCTGGAGCTGTCCTTTCCTCAGGATTCCATCATTGCTACACAGTCATGTGTATGTGACGCATTGTTTAGTTGTCATGTTTGTGCAGTTCTCACAGAGAGTTTGACAGTCAGGGAGCTGGACTACCTCAATCTCCCTGTCCGTCCCCTCCCTGACTGTGACAACAGGGACCGGCTCTCCATGGCAACAGAGGATCTGCTGTCCTTCCCATGTGACGGCACCATGCCTGTCACCCACACATCTGCTTTCATCCAAGGTCTTTGAATGCATCACCTACCGCTCTGGCTTTTAGTGTCAGACCCGATTCTGATGATGTCCTTTGTCGCACTCAGGTCTGATGTCCCGCTCTGCGCTCTCCCGGTCCTGCTCCCCTGCGAAGGTGAAACGTAGACTGGACCGGGTCATGGGCAATCACTCTGCTAGTCAGCTGGTCCACCATCGCCACCGGCACCATCATCCTGGAAAGACGTCCAGGGGCAGCGGGTTAGTCCGCGGTGTGTGACACCTCAGGTCTCTCTTTCTAGTCCTGAAGGCTGCTTCTGCTCTGTTGTTCCTTCAGTGTGTTGGATCCATCCATGGACATGTGTGAGGGTGCAGACAGGGTGGAGCGGTTACAGTCCTCTTCTCATCACCTCCCTCACTGGTTTACCAGCCATCGAGAGGAGCTGGACTGCTCCGAGCTGGGGAGCGTGCCTGAGCTGAAGTATCCGGCTTGGATCTGCTGTGAGCTGAGTGACCATCCAGCAACGCAGCAGCAACCACGACCACAGGAGTGCGGTAGGACACTTCAATGTGTTTTTTTTCCTCATCATGTGAGTGCATGATAAAAATCCAGCCACTGTGTTCACTACATTCCCAAGACGTCACCCCCGGCCAGGTGGGGGTGCTAATGAGTAAGTAGTTGGAGAATTGCTGTGATTGATACAGTAGTACCTTGAGATACTAACAAAAACATGGACCGAGAGACGGCTTGTACCTCAAAAAACTCCTATGTCTCCTGTATCTCAAGATTGTACTGTACATCTTCGGCATGGTGCTTTTAATCTTACACACAGAATCTGTAATTTCAGAGAGGCACAGAACTGCTACAAAAACATAATCATAACGTTATTCTGATGTGAATGATGCTTGTTTCTGGGTCTGACATGTGAAGATGTGGAGGCATGTTACCGTGTAGTTGTGTTGTAGTTGATGACTGTGACAGGATACACGCACACACAACACACAACACGCACGAAGCAACGTGAGGTCTTTCACACGAGGCCATATGTAAATCTGTCAAGTTTGAGTGTGACAAAAGCTACTACCTCCCTCTCTCCACAGCTCTGTCCAGCGTGTCTCAGTTGGATGAAGATGATGACCATCAAGAGGCTGCAGGCATAGAGGTGAAAATGAAAGCAGCACAATGTATCGATCTGCAGGTGAAACGATGGTGTAACTCTGCCTAAGTGAACCCCTATTTGCTTGTGTGCATGTGTGTGTGTGTAGAGGAACCAGATGACAGCCACAGATCTGGTGCTGCAGTTTGCTCAGAGCATTTCCGCCACACATAAAAAACCGACGTCCGTTGCCACAGGTGAGCCACACACAGCAGACGCCACTCCTACAAAGGCCTGTCACCTCCAGGCTCGGGTCAAAGGGTTGTGAGTGTCAGTCCATGTCATCACTTTGCTCTGTCAGATCACAGGATTGAGTCCCTGATTCACAAAGCAGATCAAGTATTAGATTCCCTCCACAAGAGCTCCAGAGGAGCCGCAGTATTGCCCGAGTGCTCTCCAGATCACCTGGATCTAGGTAGGTCAGGGACACGTGCACAACCCGCCCTGTCCAACACAAGCTGCTACGGTGACTGATTGTGTTGATGTGTTGATTGTGTCGCCATTCCCAGTGAGCAGTGCGGCTGGAGGTGATCACAGCTCAGCTGGTGATGATCTGTACTTACCGAGTCTTGACAACAGTCTGTAAGTGCTTACTGACCATTCTTATCGCTAATCGCTACATCACCGAAAAGCAGACAGACTGCTGAATTGTTTTGTTTGTTTGTTTTTCAGTAAGCAGCCCGGTCCTGTGGAGGCCCTGAAGCAAATGCTGTTCAGACTACAGCTAGTGGAGGCGGAGCTTCACCGGCAGCAACACCAACAGCCAACACCCTCAGTCCCACACAAAACAGAGCAGACACAGGTACGGGCCGCCATCAGCACGTTGCTGGTCCAGTTAGTGTTACGTGCTGCGTTCACTGAGTGTGGGATATGACAGTGTCAGAGTATGAGTGAGGCTATTTGTGGTGCAGGCGGGTGATGTCGAAGAGGAGCAGGTGGAGGATCGCTGAGGAGGAAGAACGGAGTCTCTTACTGCAGCACTCCAAGCCTGAAACTGCCAGCGATGGCACTCGACGATAAGCAGCCAAATTTCAGCGAGATGGTCTGAAGCTATCGGAGGACATCCGTGGGGAGGAGGATGTTGTCCTCTGCCACTGTGTCTGCTCCAGTGTTTGGTGCTTACAGTGCCACTGACCTGACTGAACCTGATTTGTACTTTTTCAGGTAGTAGTAAGCTCAGCACAGCCAAACCAGAAAAATGAAATTCCAGAATGAACAACAAAATTATGTAGTTTCTGTGCCATGTGTTTCTCTGTCAAATCTGTTAAAGGTCGTTGGCCTTTTCTCTTCAATGAATATGAAGATATATTTTAAGATTTTGACATAGTGTGCCCATCACCTCCTCGTGTAATGAGCGTTGTTGAAAAGTAACTTTGGATTGATTTGACAGAACACTGATCTGTCAAAGCCTTATTCCATTTATTTTCCATCAATACCACAATATATTTTCCTTTGGATGTAAAACTCAATTCAGAGTTGTGTTACAAATATGCATTTAAAATGAATGTATCATCAATAACTTTACGATTAGCTCATAATTGTCACTTGTGTGGTATTAACATAACTTTTTATCATGAAAAACCTTTGAGTGGTGACATTTTTTTTCATATGCTCTTATTTTGATATTAAAGACACTTATTAACATTTAAGTGTGTGCAGCCTGTGATATGCATCGTCTCGACGAAAGCCACGCCGGTCACATGAACCCGTCACGTGACGATCAGGAGGCAGAAATAACCGGAAGTAGTTTTAGCACGTTAAGTGTTTGTTTTTATCTGCAGCGTTTTGAGTACGTGCGTCGACAAAGACGAACAAAACTAATGTAATGACAGCTTCTAGATTAGTAATGGCGAATTGAAGCGCTTTCTGTGGTGGCGCATCAAACGTCTGTTTTATGTCCGTACCAAACTCCGTTAGTTTGCTAACGTGTTTGCTAAACTAGCCTATCTTACCAACTCTTGAGGAAACTTCAGCTCAACAGAGGTAAGAAAATAGGCATTTCAAGAATAAACACAGTACTTCTATAAGCGATCTTTTTTTGGTTTGTTTCTCTCTTTTGCTCGAGTAATACTTTGACGAGTGATGTTGATTGATAATTTGAATCGTATAGAATGTCTCTGCTTCAAATGGGGTTGAATTTGAAATTAATTTCGATAGTTGAATGGATATGAAAACATTTTTAGATATTATGGTGGCACCTGTTTTGTATTTAATAAGGAAATAGTTTGGGGCCATATAGATGAAATTGAATTGAATTGATTGTTTTGAAGTGACGTCAGAGGTCATAATGGGCTCTGCTGTGGAGAGGACTGACCAACACGTGAGGGAGTTTCTGATTTATCGCGGCTTCACCACCACATTGAAACATCTGGACAATGAGATCAAAGCTGACAAGGAGAAAGGCTTCAGGGTACGAAGCATCCACGTGTCCACGCCTCCCCACTCTCCTCTGCCTCGCCCTAAGTTGTTTCAAGATCAATTTTCATTAAACCTGTTTTGGTTTATCAGGTGGATAAGATCATTGAGCAGCTGCATCAGCTGGTCACAACCTTTGACCTCACTGGTCTAAAGGATTACTGGACCTACCTGGACCGCCGCCTGTTCTGCAGACTGGAAGATGCTTACCGCCCCACCGTTAACAAACTGAGGACCAGCCTATACCGATATTACCTCATCAACACCATACAGGTGAGCTTTGTGCTCTTAGTGGCCCAATACTACACCCCTCTTTCAAACATAGAGCTTTTGAATTTTCACCTTATCAAATCATAAAGTCTTGAACTGACAGCTGTTCTGTTTGTGCAGAAAGGAAACACGGAGAAGACGCAGGAGTTTTTCCAGAAGCAGGCGATGGAGCTGCAGGGTCAAGCCGAGTGGCGTGACTGGTTCATCCTGCCATTTATCCAGTTGCCCGAGCAGAACCCTGCCTTCTCTCCATACTTCTCCCGTCAGTGGGCGGACACCTTCCTGGTGTCCCTGTACAACTTCCTGTCTGTCCTCTTCCAGTGCATGCATATCCTTTGCTGTCCGACACCATGTTGTGTAGGTTATATTGCATAGATCTGTTCATCATCAGTGAAATACTTGGACCCTCAAACCTCTTGCTGCTATGCTACTCCGTTCTGGAGTATTTTATTTTCTTTAACTAGAAGTCGCTTGGGAGTATAAGTCGCACCAGCCAAAAAAAAGCATAATAATGAAGGAAAAAAACATATTTTCAGCTACATGAAGCAAAGACGACAAACTGAATTCATGTCTGATATGTTAACATAACAATTATTGAGATAACTTAAAAATAACACGCCAACAAGTTAACCAAACCCTCCATCTCACTCCAAATCATTAAATCCATGGAATTTGCCATCCTCTCTGTCGCCTCTGAGCAACTCTTCCAATTATGGAGGGAGATGAGGCGCCATGCTTAAGTCTCGTCTGAGTATAAGTTGCACCCCCTGACAATCTATGATAGAAGTGCGACCTATACTCCAGAAAATATGGTAGTTGGACCTGATTTGACCCCCCTGGCCTGCATGTACTACTCACAGCACAATCTATGAAAGAAATTACAAAAGAGACAATTATCCTCGACTGTCCTTGACTGTCCACACCTCAGCCTGTCCTGCTGAGCTTTGACGCAGAGGTCCAGAGGAGCACCAGCTTGAGTGAAGAGAACGAGCAGCTCCGCCAAAAGGTTTTAAATCCAAATAACGTCCTCCGTCTCCTTTTTTTTTTTTTTTTTAATCTCAATCAATATTTCAACTAACTGATCCTTATTTTCTGTCCCATCTTTGTCCACTGGGTTCCGGTTCTGATCCTGGTACTGGTCAAGGTGTTTGCTCTGCAGGGAGAAGGTCAAAACCAGGAGAACAAGGATCAGACTGTCCACCACAAGCTGCCGGCGTACGTCCAACACATGGACCGACTTGGAGACGCTGACCTGTGAGACACTAACTCTCCTCTGTCCTAAACGGTCTGATCACGTGACTGGTCTTCATGGACGTACCTCTTTCTGATTGGCTGCCAATGTCTGAATGGACTCTGGCTGGTGCCGTTTCTGCTTCTCTGCAGACAGGGACCTTCAAAATAAAGCCACTCTGCACGGACCACGCTCATATTCTACACACTCTACGATCAAAGTGTCCGTAGACGCGCACTTACCTCCTGGAGCGCACTGGGGTTTTATTGTGAAAGGCTTGGGGTTACTCTTTGCCGAGTGGTTTTATTGTGAAAGGCCAGTTTGCCCCTTTTAAACAACGCTGTGACACAAGATGCAAACCACCCCACCTACACGTGAGATCATTTGGTATTGAGACGTGGTCACACAAATACGAAAATTGCCGCAGTTGGTGGTTTAGATCACTTTGATCAGAACGTTTGGCCTCTCAGGTGTCTTATGTGGAGGAGCCGAAAGCGACCCAGGCCCAGAGAGAAGCCTTAACTAGACATACGTCTCTTTTATTCTGTTTAGTCATGTCTCCTTACAGAGTCGCAGCTTTATTTTCCTCATCTGTTTTCTTGTGGACACCCAACAACAGTCTGGTAGCGTGTATGCTAAATAAGCTTAAAACTGTTACAATAGTAGCAGAGAATACAGAGTGTATAAAAAGAAAATGCATGTTACAAACAATAGGTGTGGCCCAAGTCGAAGAGAGAGAGTCAAACGATATGGAGGGAAACTAAAGAAAATAGTTGAATTAAACTGATATCAGTAAGGGGGCAAAATATATAAATTAAGTTTTCTCTGCACTTTTTTATACTTTTCCACTGTTAACGAGTGCATTTAAGGTCACAGATCAAAAAGAAGCTCCGCCTTCAATTCTTTTCTGCTGCGTGGGCTGTGATATTATAGTGTGTGTACACGTGATCATTGTGTGTCCAAAAGAAGCATTGTTGAACTGTTTTGACCGCCTGGTTTGGAGTGTGAGGTAGGCGGGCAGGTTCTCCTGTGATTGTTTAGTGTAAGAGGAGACGTGGTAGAGAGACTGCTCGATAGACTGGACACAGAAACACACACACACGCCTGCTTTTTGACTACACAGACCTCAGCAAGCAAGCACAGCTACTGTATATGGTGGTTCACCTCAAGCTACTTTTACAAAATAGTGTAAATGTAAACATAAATCATACTTTAAAAGAACTGCTTAGCACCCAAACCAAAGAAGGCGCTAACAGCTTTAGCTACGCTGAGTCCATGAGCTACACAGCTGTGTGCTCTTACTCCAGGCCTTGACAATTATCAGACTTTGGTGCCGATGAGGACACCCAGACATTCAGTAGAACGAACAGAACCGACTATCTCTGTTCGTTTGGTGATTGTGTTGAAGCAAATGGTCGCCGTTGCGACAGCTGTGCAGGCAATGTATTTATTCAGAAAGAATAATATAATATTTGCAGTGTTACAATGTGTGGTTGTGTTGCATTTTGATTCCTTTGTGTTTCTGCCAATTATTTAACTGCTAGGAGTGACGTGGATTCAAAGCTAAGGATGCAGATTTTAAAGTGTGAGTTTCCTGTAAAGACTAATCTGAGAATAACGTCAGTGTAGTGAAGCTAAAGCCTCACACGGGGAAACAAAGCGAGAATGACTCAGCGTGGCTTTATTCTCAGATTGCTGCTGTGGGGGTTTTATTTCACTATCTCGCTGTGACCTGCCACGAGGATGATGAAGATGTTGTTGAAATAAACTTCATTGACAGCAATGATCTCACCTTGAGCACATGTCCGATAATAAACAATTCAGATGATGAATTGTTGTTTGTTTGTATTTTTTCTGAACAGATTTCTCTGGAATTGAAACGTAACACTTTGCAGGTTGACGTGTAGTGGGACTGCTGCCTGGATGCTATGTTTTCCTCCATTTTTTTAAAGTATACCATATTATTCTGAGGTTTTTATACCTCCAATGATTTATTTAGCTCTGTCTTGGTCCCTTGTTCCTCTCTTGCATCTCATATTCATTTTTCCACAAACCGCCATGTCGGCGCTATCCTGTCTTTCTGGTGGAGTTTTCCCCCATTCAAACACTTCCCGTCTTTGCCCTGTAGGGACCTGGTGTCGGGTCAGCAACCAGTCACCTTGGCAACGCCGCCGACTAGGAACTTCTTCTCCACATTCCTGCCACAGGGACGTCGTGCCACCAACAAAATGGCCGCCCCACCCCCTGTGTCCTCGCCCTCCCAGGCGGCGCTGGGCAGGAAGGACCCACCGACCAATCAGGTGAGAGCAAGAGGATGTTTATGGTCCCTGAGATGTTAGGTGAAAGAAAACGGGTGAAACTGGACGTCGACATTATCCTCTGCTTCTTCTTCTAGACCGTGAAGCCTAAAGATGGAGCTCCAGCGAAGGACACGAAGACGCTGTCCAGTCAGGCATCCACCAGTGAAGCTGTTGGCTCCCAGTACGCAAACCAGTACGGCCATCCCAGACAGAAGAAGCAGCAGGAGCATGAGAAGGAGAGGAAAGAACTTCTGTCCAAACCCTCGGCTCAGGTACCTGAAGACCATGGACGTGTGTGTTGTGTGTGTGTGTGTGTTTCAATCACACACCCGTACACAGTTTGATCCAACACCCTAATTGGAACCATTAGAATGAGGCATGTCTTCTGTTTGTCAGCCTCCCTCAGAGAAGAGGGCGGACCCAGGTGAGGCGGAGACGCCTCCTGAGGACTCCTGGGACTCAGCCGCCTCCAAAAGCAGGAGCGGGGGAGTAGCAGCAGCAGCAGCAGCAGCAGCGGAGGGAGGAGGACTGTCCTCGGAACAGCCCTTCATCAAGCTGAGCCAGGAGGAGTATGGAGAGCACCACTCCTCCATCATGCACTGCAGGTCAGAGGAGCTGGCATGTCCGAAGTGTGTGTGTGTGTCTGCGCGCGTAGTAGGTGGTAGTGTAAACACAATGATGAACACTGACTTCAGAGTTTGCACTTTGTGTTTGTGTGTGTTCAGGGTCGACTGCTCGGGACGCCGGGTCGCCAGTCTGGACGTGGATGGAGTCGTAAAGGTAAACCGCCTTGTGGATTGGTGTGTGTTTTGTGTGTGTGTATGTGTGTTGCGTGCATGCTTACAGTATGTTTTCATGTGTACACCTATATATGTATGTATGTATGTATATATGAATGTATGTATGTACTCAGGCGAGTGTGTGACTGCGTGCATGCCTGTGTGTTTATGTCCTCAGGTTTGTGTGTGTGTGTGTGTGTGTGTACTTTGTGTATGTACAGTATATACACACACTCAAGTTTGTGTGCGTGAATGTGTGTGTGCAAGCGTGCGTGAGCGTATGTGTGTGCACAAGCGCGTGTGTGTGCATGTTTGTGCGTGATTGAGTGTGTGCACTCAGGTTTGTGTGTGTGTGTCTAGGTGTGGACACTGAATCCTGTCATGCAGACCAAAGCCACCATCATGTCCAAGTCTCCCCTACTGTCCCTGGAATGGGCGACCAAACCTCACAGGCTGGTGAGTGTGTGCACATACAAACTAACACACACACACTAATCAAAAGACACAGTTGTCACATACACAACACATCACTTCATATGTGTGTGTGTAGTTAAGTGGGTAGTTTAGTGATCCATTGGTCCTTGACGAGGAGCTTAACAGTTCAAGGGAAG
>OMPJ01045766.1:17786-28196 GCA_900312935.1 Carapus acus | reverse complement strand
CTGCAGCCGTCTCGTGCGACCACAACTACACGGCGGAGGACTCTGTGCGTCAGAAGAGACGAGTAGAGCAACTGGAGGAGCAGCTGGAGCGACTGAGGAAGAAGCTGAAGTCCATGCAGCAGAAGTGCAGGCGGCAGGAGAGACAGCTGAGGAGGATGAAGGACCGAGAAGGGGATGCCACGGCGGCTACAATCGGCGAGGAGTACGTGATTCTTCCGAAACACATCTACCACACGCTGAAGGGCCTGTGAGAACGCTGCCCCACGTCTGAGCAGGACAGACCTGAAGGGCCGCAGCTTAGCAACTGCTTTTATTTTGAGGGTCAGGGACGCCGAAGTGACTTCAAAGAGGTCATGTGGTGAAGTCAAGGACAGGTGACTTGTTGCGCCAGTGGCGAGGGGAAAGATTCCCATGTCCTCAACCAACAAAAGAGAGTCTTAGGAATCCGGACCAGGTCCCTGGTGGTCTGCTGGATCCAGTCCACCTTGGTCCCATTTGTTAACTGCTCCCTGTGACACACTTTGAGCTCATTCATATTCAGGGAGAGCCCAACATCACAAAATATTGTTTCGGGTGCTCTTGTTTTTTTTCTTTTCTTTTCTTTTGAATAAATACAGTCCGAAAAAACAGCCGGTCAGGTTTTATTCCCCCGAGAGATCCTAAAGTGCCTTGTGCGGTGAATGATTACTGATAAAATCAATAATGGGATCTTATGTGGGCTGAAATGTGAATAATTGAGCCTTCTATGGTTGTTTTTCTACTTTCCATCGCGATTTAAGGAGGGTCAGTGAAGGTCAGGAATATCTGTACTCCCTTTATGCAAACAACTTGATTTTGTTTCAAAAAAAGAAATCAGATTTGAATCGTAAATGAATAATGTGTAAACAAATAATGACAAGGTAGGTAAGACCACAGTATTACCTTGAGATACAAGTTTAATTCCTTCCATTACCTATCCAAGTTTAATTGATCCCATTACCTACCTACCTATTTACCTACCCCCAAGAAAGGGAGAGCGACACAAATATTCTATGATATATTCAAAACAGTATATACATGAATATGTATTTATTCATCTATGGATGAACATGTATGGGGTCTTTGGCAATATTTAAGCTTTCCTCCTTTCCTTTCACATTTCTTTCCATCTATATATCTGTCTATCTATAATAACTAGACTTATTTTAAGCTGTTCTCATCATGTCTTCCAGAATAATGGGGTTTGGTGCTCGTTAAACACTTGTTGTGAACATAGCCTTCCTCCCAACACCTCCCAACAGCCAAACATGTGACGTATCCTTCCGCTGCTGTAATGTCCGCATTAGATTCCTCTCCATGCCTCACCACTGAGTGGATGTCGGTTTTCTTCTTAAAGTTCTCAAACCACCCATATCGAGCCTTGAATGATTCTTCCAATGCTCAACTTCCTGTTTCTTGTAGTTCCAAGTGGTCATAGATATTGTGAGCTATCATAGGTAGTGCGTACCCGTGTGCCAACTAGCGCTGGTGTCCTCAGGCACCACTCTTAACCAGGATTTACGCTTGTGTCCCCAACACATATATGGACCCAGAGACGGCTCACATCTAAAAATCCCCAAGTGTTGAGTAACTGGAATGTCAAGGTACTAGTGTACTGTTATTTTCAAAGCTCACATTCATCTCAGTCGGCTTCAACTCAAATTCTGTATTTTGATAAGCAGAAAGCAGCACAGAGACTCCACCACAGACAGACTGTCCCCTGGGAGAGCTCGGCAAGAAACCATCCACCTAACCACTGTGTAAGAGTACCAAAATATTGGATGCAGATTTTTCTGGTGTTGGCTAGCGTCCCTGCCTCCAACTAGCTCCCCTATTCCTGATCAGAAGTCTCTACCAGCTGCTCCTCCTGCAGTGCTGGACCTGCCAGTGATGGTGGTTGTGACGTTGATCTGGCAGCCGTTGTTGACGTGGTCCCAGACCTTGTGTCTGAGTGATGTCACCTGCTCCCTCAGCACACTGACAGTGGTCGCGAGGCTGAAGTTCTGGTTCTGCAGAACATTCACCCTGCCCTCCAGGTGTGAGATGTGCTCCAGCTTCCGCTTGCGGCACTTTGAGGCGGCGATTCTGTTGCGCTGTCTCTTGCGCTCCGCCTTGACGAAATCTGGAATCTCGAGGTCGCTTGGAGAGAAAATGGGCGAGGATGCTGGTGGTCCTCCTTGAGGGTTCTGTGCCTCCGGGACAGTCTGAGGGGTCTCTAGGGCTCTGCCTCCACTACTGCTGTACGCCATGGGTCCGGCAGGATACGCTACGTGTTGTGGGACGTAGCTGCTTAGGTTGGTGTAGATGGGCAGATGGTTCCTTTGGTAGGACAGCTGTGCGGATGACGGTGAGGTCGGTTCTCCCCCCACGACCAGTTGGTTCTGCTGGTGCAGGTCAGACAACGCTTTGTCAAAACCATCAGCAAATCCCTCTCGCTCATTGAAGGTGTTGGTGGAGTGAATGACTGTGCTGGTGGTGGCCAGGTCCTGGCTGGACTGGATGAACAGATGCTGGGGGTCTGGTGGTGCTAGTTTATGCAGTCTCCTATCCGCTAACGTTGCTGATGGTGCCATCAGACTGCTGATTGATGTTGAGCCTCCTGGGCTCTGCTGGGTCATCACGACCATCACCGCTCCACCACCACCACCATCTCCACCACTATGAAGGTGATGGCCGCCTGCCGAGGACGGGTCGCTCTTACTCATCACCATCATCTTATTTCCTTGGTATCGCGCATAATCTTCAATCTGCTGTAGGCCGCAGATACCGACAGGAGCACCTTCATGGTAGAAAGGCGTGTCCATCTCTGCCGTCACGGACCAATCAGAACCCTGTCGGAAAACGTGGTCATAATCAGATTATCTTGGATATGAGACAGGATTAGAATGATTAAAATGGCTTGGAATGAATTGACCCTAGAAAACAGAAACATGGTGCAGCTGCTGTGGACCTGCTGACAGGTTCACGATAGAGTTGAAGATACAATGAAATAAAAGGTCCGACTCATCTTAGCATGCTATTGCTCCCCCATGCATCAACAATTAAAGTTTTAGGATTGTGTCAAGTCAATTCCGTCAACAACAACAACAACAACTACTAATGAGCATCTGATTAGCTTGGCTCATTATGCCTTCTCTTCTGCAATCTTTTTTTGTTTATTTTCCACATTGTTGCATGTATAGTGCACTTAAATTGTATAAACCAGTAATATTTGTCTTGTTATCATGTAGTGTACACTAAATGTATATCATACGTGTTTAATACTCACAAAAGAGTCTGAGATGCCGAGCCATAGGAAGCATATGGAAATTGACTGAGACGCGAGGTGAAAAGAAGGGTGAGGGAGCAAGAGTGAGAGTGAGAGAGTGAATGAGAGAGTGAGCAACAGAGACAGAGAGAGAGGAGAGGAGGAGGTGAGGGGGGAGGAGGAGGAGGATGGGAGCATGGCAGTCTCAGCTGAGTGCCAGAGAAAAACAGTGAATGAGCCACAGATAGAGTGATGGACGGAAGGCGACAGAGAAAGAGAGAGAGATGGAGAGAAATAAAAAATCCTGATGAGAGAGTGATAGAGAGTGAGGGAAGAAAGTGGAGAATACGCAAATTAATACCAACAGCCACCAGCAAACTTAACCTAAGTCTTTTTGCTTTTGAAGACATGCTCTGGTCTTTTGTTTACAAGAATTTACCTATCAAAAATTATTCAGACAGATAAATAGATAGATAGATAGATAGATAGATAGATAGATAGATAGATAGATAGATAGATAGATAGATAGATAGATAGATAGATAGATAGATAGATAGATAGATAGATAGATAGATAGATAGAAATCTATTCATGTGTATCTTTTTTCAGAAAGTCAATATAAAGCCTCACTGCATGCTCCTTCACTTCATAACACCACATTGATGATATATTTATTGTTGTTGTCCCCTTTCTTGAGACGCATGAAAAATCTTTTGTTTTGAAATGTGGCCACTTCGCAGGTGTTTCGCAGTTGTTACTGTTGTTTTGTTTTTTTAATCGCGGGACGGCACCGGAAACAGGAAGTGGATTCCCGCAGCGCTGAATCAGCCCCGCTCATACCCGGAAGCAAAACAAACCCGCGCGGCGAGCGGTTGCTGCGCTGGCGCTGCCCCGCGGCATCTGCTCTCACCCGCAGCCCGAATAAAGCGTCGCCAGGAGGGTGCAAACATCCGTCTAAACGCCTCTACGCCTCCACCCGTGCAGCGGAGAGACAACGCTGGGAGCGCTGGAGAACTGCGTAGCGTGGAAGAGGCAAAGAAAAAGGTATGAGTG
Source organism: Carapus acus (assembly GCA_900312935.1). Lineage (NCBI taxonomy): Eukaryota > Metazoa > Chordata > Actinopteri > Ophidiiformes > Carapidae > Carapus > Carapus acus. The sequence goes on along the minus strand of OMPJ01045766.1, from coordinate 23,878 downwards.
TAGAGAGAGTGCTGTGAGGAGGCGGAAGTGGGCAACTATGGGGCAGAGTGAGGCACAGCTAACCAAGTCACAACTTGACGCCTGCCCCTACTCTAACTCCACACTCGTGACACCGTTTCTAGACTTTTAGAGCTTACTGCAGTCCTGAGAGGCACAGAGAGCGAGCCTAAGAACGCCTGTATGATTATGTAGCAATTGAAAAAGAGAATTCAGGATGTAGGAGAGCAGATGCGATAAGGTGACCCCCCCATCAGGCACCCTACCTCACCCAGGACGATGAGCCTTGCCAATGTCCACCTCCTTCTCCCAGACGGCGGCTCGGCCTTCGCGCTAACAACAGGTGTCTTGGTGCTTTGCAGGAGGCAATGATGAAGAGGAGTGGCGTGTTGACTGTCCTGGTGGGCGGAGTCTTCTTCATGGCGTTGCTCTCTCTGTACCGCATGTTGGAGCGGATGCAGGCATCCGAGCAGCAACCCAAGCTGGCTCCAGATGGAGAGATGGAGATGGTGAGTGTGCCCCCCCTTCCACTTGCCCGCCTCCACGGAAGGAGTCACAGATGCCTGCAAGGAACGCAGAGAAGGTCCTCATGTCGTTGACGTCAACAGCAACTAACAGACATTTTGTCTTTTCCCAGCTGGATTTGTCCCAGTTCCAGCAGAAGATAGAGAGGCTGGAGCGTCTCTTGGGAGAAAACAACCGACTCGTCGCCACCCTACGTGACACACTGCTCAATCACAGAGGGGCGTGGGAAAGGGGCGGGGCTAAAGGAGCAGCCATGGGGAATGTAAGCGCTCCACAGTCTCAGGCCATCATGTCAGGCTGTCGAGCGGAGGAGGAGAAGGCGGATGGAGCGAATAGCGTGCAGGTGAGCCTTCCCCACTCAGGGAGGAATAGTTGTTGTTGCTTTTTTGGAAGTTTGTTTTATGCTCTGTGGGAACGACAAGGAAAGTTATTCTGTGAATTGAGTCCATTCAATGACCTCTGCCCTGCTACACAGTTATATTTCTCTCCATCTTAACGTCATAATGTAATTACAGGGGAACCATGACATACCAGATTACTGTTTTAGGTTCAAAATCTCCAGAATTGTATGTAGTGTTTCAGTTTGTTTTCTTGTCATGTATATACTCTCTCCCCTCACCTCACCTCTCCAGCTCCTGGACATTTATGACCTCCTCCCGTTTGACAATCCGGATGGTGGTGCCTGGAAACAAGGGTTTGAGATCAAATACCAGGGCAACGAGTGGGACGAGGAGCCGCTGGAACTCTTCCTCGTTCCTCACTCACACAATGACCCGGGTGAGCCGTCACTGCAAAGAGAGGCTCTCGAGAGAGAGTCCCAGACAGAGGACAATGGTGATGATGAAAAAAATGATAACGATGATGCTGGTGTGTTGCAGGATGGCTGAAAACGTTTGACGGTTATTACAAGGATCAAACCAAACACATCCTCAACAACATGCTTGTCAAACTGAGCGAGGACCAAAGGTGAAGGTCGGGCTGGAGGGGATTTCCTCAACCTGTATAACATGTTTCAACACACTTACACACATTTGTCTTTGGCGATTTCCAGGAGGAAAATGATTTGGGCCGAAATCAGTTACTTCGCTAAGTGGTGGGATGAAATTGATGAGCAGAAGAGAGAGATTGCCAAACGGTAATGTTTTCTTTTGTCTCTATTTTTCATTCTCATTTTATTTAGAATTTGCTTTTTATTTTTATTCAAATTTCTTGAAGATGTATAAGTTTCACAAAGAAGTAGGCCAAAGAAAAGCACATCAAAACTTTCTGATGCATTTGAGGTCAAATTATTTTTATGTTATTCATATTATTTGTTTGCATATGTTTCATTTTTGTCATATGATTAAGTAAGTGTGATGTTTTCAGTTCTTTCATGTCTTTTATGTTAATCATCACCTTTTCGCTCTGATCTCATTGACTCTGCCCACTCCTGCTACCCCTGCTCTGATTGGTCAGTCTGATCCAATCAGGTCAGCTGGAGATTGTGACGGGCGGCTGGGTGATGGCCGACGAAGCCAATTCCCATTATTACGCAATGCTGGACCAGCTGATAGAAGGACACCAGTGGATGCAGCGCCACCTAGGTGCACCACCTGCGTCTTTTTTGTGACACATTCATCCTTTCATCCTCTGGTCTGGTTTCATCTGTCATTCTGACTGTCCAGGTGTGAGGCCAAGTTCTGGCTGGGCAATAGATCCCTTTGGCCACTCCCCCTCCATGACCTACCTGCTAAAGGGGGCGGGGCTGCATGACATGGTCATTCAGCGAGTTCATTATGCTGTGAAGAAGCATTTTGCCCGCCAGCAAACCCTGGAGTTCCAATGGCGGCAGAGCTGGGGTGTGTATGCCAGGTTTGATTCAATTACTGTATTTCCCAGACTAAAAATTGCCCGTAGTATAAGTTGCACTAGGTAAAAAATGCATAGTAGTGAAGAGGGAAAAAAGAAAAGAAAACAAATCAAACAAAAAGCGAAAAAAAAAACTATCTAAGACGCACTAGAAAATAAGTGGAAATAAGTTGCATTTTTGGGGGAAATTAATTTTACAAATTGAGAGACCAAAAACAGACATTTCATCTTAATAGGCAAGATCTCAGTCCAAATCACTAAATCCATTGAATTCTTCATCCTCTGTACCGTTTCTGAACAACTCCGCCAAGATGAAGATGAGGTGCTTGAATTACCACAATTGCTGTAAATTACCTTAATAACGAAAATTAAAGATGCGCATGAGTGTTAGATGCTGGTGTACAAGCCTAGAGTGCCATAGCGCGGTTATCAGTGTGACAATAACAATTATCTTAACTTATATACTTTACTAATTTCACATAAAAGTTGTGTCTGAGTAAAAGTCGCACCCCTGAGTCCTTCATTATACGTCGTCTTTCCTCCTCTCCCATCCCAGACTCCTCCTCCCGCAGTGACATCACCTGTCACATGATGCCTTTCTACAGCTACGACGTGCCGCACACGTGCGGGCCGAACCCGTCAGTGTGCTGCCAGTTTGACTTCCATCGCCTGCCGGGGGGGCGGGTGTTATGTCCCTGGAGGGTGGCGCCACAGCCCATCACAGAGAGCAACGTGAAGGAGAGGTGAGGCCGATAGACGTCTGGCCGCATTGAGCTGTCCATGGAGGATAGAAGGATGAGTGGAACGTGTCCCTCTGGCCTGTCAGAGCTCTCCTCCTGCTGGACCAGTACCGCCAGAAGTCCCGTCTTTTCCGCTCGCCGGTGCTTCTGGTTCCGCTGGGCGATGACTTCCGCTACATGGACTCCAGTGAGTGGGACGCTCAGTTCAGAAACTACCAGAAACTGTTTGACTACTACGACCAACATCCAGAGCTTCATATTAAGGTTGTATTAAGGGCAGCTGCATCGATTGTTGTCCTTTTTTCCCCCTACCCTTTTATTTTCAAAGAAACCTTAGACGCGTGTCTCTGAATGTTTTCCCTCCAGGCGCGATTTGGAACCTTGGCGGATTATTTCCAGGCTCTGCACCGACACCTGCAGGCAGCAGGGGCACAGCTACCAACGCTTCGTGGGGATTTCTTCTCGTACGCCGACCGTGACGATCACTACTGGAGTGGCTACTACACGTCCAGGCCGTTCTATAAAGGTCTGGACCGCCGCCTGGAGGCCACACTCAGGTATAGACTCCCTCCAGTCACCCTGGATCAACCCAGCCTGACCCGGCCTGGCTATTCCCCCTCTGACTTTGGTTCCTCTCTCGCAGAGCCACCGAAATCCTGTTCAGCCTCACTCTGGCCGAGATGCGACGTTTCCATGGCAACGGGCGCCTGGCGGCAAACTATCCTGCCCGCCAGCACTTCCAGCTGCTGGTGGAGGGGAGGCGGAACTTGGCTCTTTTCCAGCACCATGATGCCATCACTGGCACAGCACGTGACCCTGTGGTGGTGGACTATGGCACCAGGTGGGTCCATTAGCAATGCTGGTTGGACAATTATGTGAATGCGAACATTATCAATTACCATGTCTTTCTCGCATCACTCTCTGACAACTATGAATCAATGGAATTGTGCTTTCGTTGACCCCATATTGACGAGCAACAGCGTTTTAGTTTTTTCTGTTTTCGCCCCTGTTTTAACATATCAAGCGCTCTCACCTTTTATTGGATAGTCATTACTTTCCTTGCTCGCCCAGTTATATTTCCAGTAACCTTCACAGCAGCTGGATGCATCGTTTATCACATGGCGCGAATCGAAAGACACCGCATTCGACCTGAACGCGGCACGTGTGTGGTGGTAAACAAATTTAACACGCGATTCAGATCTCTCGAAATTGTTCGAGGAGGAATTTTTAATCGTGAATATGAATTGGCTGCCATCCACAGTGCAGAAATCCAATTAGAGGCCACGTTACGTACAGTATTCAGCCTCTGCTATTGACATGAGTCATGAGAATTGTTGGCGAATACGTAAGTTCGCGAATGTGGGACCACGGAAAGCGGGGGTTAACTGTCCGTCTTAAATCAACTCTAATTGCACAAAGTGAATTTACACTCTGGAATCTGTCAAACAACAGTAGTTGTTGCACTGTTGTCACATTTGGCGCTCCGTTTGTTTCAGTGTTAAATCTCTGACTGATAGCGATTTAGCATTACAGCCTACCGCTATTCTCATGTGCTCTGTTGCCATACGTGCCAGCTGTCAAATTTTCCACTTTGCGTGGACGCATTAGCATGTTTCTGTCTCTCTTGCACTCCTCCATGCCCTCCGCTGCAGGACGATGACATCGTTTGGACAGGTCTCAGGTACTCCTTCACCTTGTGTCAGCATGTAGCGTCAGCGAGCACCGTAGCTCGTAGCTCCCGACAGGACTCACCCTCACTCCCCATCTCTCAGCACGACATAACAATTGCACAGCGTAGTTAGTTGTTTGTTTACATTGATTTAAGCACGCAAATGCAGTCAAAATGTCAATTTCTTTTCCTAGGTTGTTCCGCTCAATACTCAACCTGTACCAGGTGCTCCAAAGCTCTGCTCACTGGCTCCTCTTGCTGGATAAGAGCCAGTACTTCCACGATAAAACAGCTCCTTTCCTCCAAACGGTGAGCGACTCTGCTCACACCCTCCAGCTGTGACGCCCATCATATCGAAATTGAGGTTTCAGTGAATGTTGAAATCATAGTCTTTGGGAGAAACCAGGTCAGACAGGATTAAAAATGCCCCTTGGAGAGGTAGTAGATATGGCGATTAGACTCAAATACAATCAAGCCGACACATGTATTCTCACTGATAAAACTGTGTGAGTGATGCAGATGATACAACTGATCGAATATTATTTATGAACAGGATGAAACGATGGAAGCACAAGACTCTCTGCCCAAAAAACTGCTTCTTAAACTGACCGAGCCCAGGTGAGGCAGTGAATGTGAACAAGGCTAAATGGCCAATTCTGATTTCTTTACGTGCCCACATTTTTAATGTCCACTTTTTGTCCTTCCCTGTCTCAGGTCAGTAATTGTCTTCAACCCGACAGAGCAGCGCCGCTCTGTGGTTGTCGCCGTCGTCGTGGACGTAGCCGATGCCCTCGTGGTCGATGCAGAAACACGCCAACCAGTTTTGTCTCAAATATCTGCGGTATGGACGGAACCCAGCCAGGCGTCCACAGAGTCCTTCCAGGTGAACCTTTTCAAACCGTAAATGGGGAATTCAAGCAATTGTTACACACAAAAAATATATCGAATTCAGATTTTGATATATGTATATGTATATGTATATGATATACGTATAACATCATCACTATTTGTTTTAATTATTGTTGTTATCATTCATTCGTTTATTTATTTATTTATTTATTTATTTATTTATTCATTCATTCATTCATTTATTTATTTATTTATATTGCATGCATATTCATTTATATGTATGTATGTAAGTATATATGTATGTCTGTGTGTGAATATATCTATATGTGTGTATGTGTGTGTGTGTGTGTGTGTGTGTGTCTGTGCAGATATATACTGTATGTATATGTAAGTATGTATGAATATATGTGTGTGTGTGTAGATATGTATGTATATATTTGAATGTGTGTGTATGTGTGTGTGTA
>OMPJ01045766.1:0-11307 GCA_900312935.1 Carapus acus | reverse complement strand
TACAGGGTTTTTTTTTCCCTTTTCAAAGGGATAAGATAGAAATCGGGGCTGGGAGGGCGGGGGCACACAAGTAAGTCTCACATGTCCTTTGTTCCTGCAGGCGATGTCAGAGGCAGAACCGGGCAGAGATGTGCTGAAGCTGACCTCTGATAGGCTGTCACTGCAGGAAGCCGTGGATGCCGTCAGCAGCAATTCCTGCGGAGCCATCTCAGTCTTCATAGGTCTGAAAGTGTTGCCTCTCTGCTGACGCACATGAGCCACTAAATGAGGGAATCTATTAAAGTTAAATCAAATAATTGGTGTGCCATTTGCTGTTGTATGCAGGTACCACTCGAGGTGACGAGTCGGAGGGACGAAAGGTAATTGGTCTGGAGTACGAAGCCTACGAGCCCATGGTCCGGTCTGAGCTCGGGAAATTGTGCGCTGACGTCAGAGAACGCTGGACGGGCGTCACACACATCTGCATTTACCACAGGCTGGGGTGAGACGCCCGAGCTTGGTGCCGACGCAGACGTCCGTTTTTCTTTGTCCACTTCCTACGCACCATCATGGTTGGTGAGATGAGAGCCACAGTCGGGGGCCCAGAGGTGCCACTCTGTAGCTCCACCTGCCAACTGTTAGCCAGGCTCTCCTCCCCTGACTACAGATAACTTGCCTGACTCCAGATAAAAGAAATGCAGAGATCGGCTTTTCTTTTCACACACTGAGAAACAAAGTCAGTGGCCCTCAGATAATAAACACAATATTCAGATTCTCCAGTTGCCGATATTCCATGACAACAATGTTTGCATATATCCAGAAATTTCATATCAACGCAAACTAATTCACCTTTGACACCCTGAGGTGCACAGATGGGTGTTAGACACGAAACAACAACCACAGCATCTATTTGTTGCTGCTATCTGCACAAGCTATAAATGATGTAGACATGCATGCATAATCTCACACACACGCACACTTGCACAGTTATATACTGTAGCTTTTACTGTAATCTACCATCTGATTGCATGTCTAAAAGTCCAAATGGCCCTCCTGTCCACAGGTGGGTTGCCCTGGGCGAGGCCAGTGTGGTTATTGCCATCTCCTCCCCCCATCGCCATGACGGGCAGGAGGCTGTGCAGTTCTGCATCACCAAGCTGAAAGCTAGCGCCCCCATCTGGAAGAAGGTTCCTCTTCTGCTTCCCTAATGCAGGCAGTGTGTGTGGTTCAACATGCTTTGATATTTTGCAACTGAATTGCGAGCGTGTGTGTGTTTTCATAGGAAGTATACGACACCAACAGAGCGATTTGGAAAGAAAATGCAGAGTGTGCCTGGGCTAAAGCCAAAGCCCAAAAAGATGGTGACACTGAAGGAGGCCAGGCTGAAGTTCCTGGTCACAATCACTAGAGGAGAGATGGAATTTAATAAATCATGTTGAATAAAGGTAGATGCACAGAGGAACGTTTTGCTGTAATGTAACAAGAGGTCTGTGGATTTGTTCCCACATCATCAGCACTCTCCAGGGTGTGTCAGTGCTGCGACCTGCTCAGGGCTGATTAGGCAATCTGAGTTCCCGAGCTCTTGACGTAATGGGGTCAGTTGAAAACAAGGTGTGTTGTACATTTACGTTCAGACTGAGTCACGGAGGAAAAACCGCGTGCACGACATCGGAGCAAGAGCCAACTCAGGAAACCACATATTTATTTGCGTCCTCGTGTATAAAATCTATTGACACGCCTCGAGAATTGTGAGCTTTCCTCGTTTTCTTTCCTCTCGCTGGTTCCTCCACGAGATGTGGGGGAAACAACACGGAAACACCTGACTTGGCCGATAACATCAATGATCGGAATTCGAGTGGGAGAGGTTCGTGCATTGAATGCGCGGCTTTTATTTTGAACGCAAACCGGAAGTTGCCTCTGGGTCCTGCAGCCGTCTGCCGCTCGGTCAGCTGACTGCCTGTCGGCCGGTCTGCTGACTGTCAAACCTCCACCCAAGCAGACCGGTCTGTCTCGCAGCGCCCCTCCCGACTCCGCTTGACCGAGGAAGCCTCTGCTCAGCGGCTGGATCCCGGATTGAGACCAGTTCGGGCTGATTCAACGCCGTGGAGCCGCTGCACGCCTCGGTCGCCCCGCTGGAAGCGTAGAGCCGGAGGCCTGCCGAGGCCTCGGAGCCCCATGAGCAGCATGGCCGCGCTGGATGTGGCCATGCAGGGCCTCGCCGTGTTCGGCTTCCTGCTGTTCTTCGTGCTGTGGCTGATGCACCTCATGTCCATCATATACGTGTGAGTCAGCGGCTAAGGGGTGTTTTTACTCCGGGTGAATGGGGGTTGAAGGTTGGTTGTTTGGCCTGTAAACTGAATGTGGAGATGTTCTGATAAAGGCGCCGCGGCTGGGCGGATGAACCGCCGGGCGTTTTCGTGGCTCACCGCTAACCTCGCTCCTCCGCCCGCTAGCCCCGCTCCTCCGCCCGCTAGCCCCGCTCCTCCGCCCGCTATGCTAGCCGGCGTAGCCTGTAGCCCGTGTCCCGGTGATGGGACCTCAGGGCGGGAGGACAGGTGGACGCTGTCATCCAGCTTCTCTATCTTCTTCACAAATGTAACTATAACCAGTAACTGTTCAAATCGCGCCTCACACTATTTTCATCCTTATCACAGCAGTGAACCGGAATCAGGAACCAGGGATAAGGAATCTTAATTGTCATTACAGCAATTCACATTGTGTAACGAAATTACGATGAGTGCTGAGTTCCGGCCCCTTTATAAGGGTATGAATGGGAAAGCAGCTGTAGCTGTTGTTTCTAGTATTATTTTCCGCATTTTTTCCGTATTTCTTTTTAAATAAAATAAGATTTTGTATTTGTATATCAAATTTGCATTATTCATCCTTATAATTTTACTGAGGTTGGTTAATGATCGAAAATCAAAGCTGATCACGCTTTTCACTCTGATTCACGTCTGAATCAGAGGACTTTACGTCGCCCTAAATAAAACACAATCGAGGCTTTTTTAGTCAAACGGAATAACACACCACCTTAATCGCAGATGGGTCAAGATTATTTGAAAACACATCATAAACCGCCCCCACTTAAGAGTTATCACTGCAAATATTAAAACTTGTCTCCGTTTATAGTTTTACCACCCATCTTGACAGTTTACTTCAAACCCTTTGTGGTTCCGGCTGAGAGGAGAGTTTGTTGAGTTTGTTGAGCTTGTACTGTAGTTTGAGTGTTTTGAACAAATATTCTAAAGTTCCTCTGGCTCATTGGGCAGGTTTTTACTAGTTTTGTGGCCCAGCTCAGAGGAAATGACTGTTGTGTCACATTCCTCCATGCTGCTCCTACTGAACAAAACGCAACAAATTGACTTTGCAAGTGTCGCTGACATGTAGAGCTTTACTCAAATGTTTCGCTTTGGAGCGATCTCAGCTCCCGAATGTGTGTCAGAGGAGAGTTTGACTGTGTGAGGGCTTCATTTGAATCTCCACGCCTCAGTCATCACTGCAATAAGGGTTGGTGCTTTGTTTTTGAAAACTCATGCCTCCACTCTACCAGTCCAGTCTGCCTAAAATGGCAATTACACCGAGCTAGAATTAGTCAGGCGCGTGCTTGGACTTGCAACTCATAATTGCCGTAGCTTTGATCAAAGTTAATTTCCCTTAAGACTGTATAATGCATTGTTGAATGTGTGTGTGTGTCTGGGAGGGGGCGGTTGTGAAGGGTTAATTTGTTGTGGTGATTCTTTAGGGAGTGTTTGTATGTCACCTAGTAAACGCATTGAGCTTCTGAGCACTAAATCCAGAGAACTTTCATCAGCCTCATTCACACACACACACACGCTCGCACGCACACTGTGTGGCAGACCACGTGAGATGGACATTCCAGCATTTGCATTCGTCTGCCTTGGTCAAATTCTCCCAGTCCCCCTCCCCACCCCATCCCCACACATACACACACTGCTGGCTCTGCGCGGCAGCATGAGTTAAAACCCAGTGCGGTACTGCCCCAGCTGATTGTGTTTTCAGGAACCAGAAGGTTTGACGCTTGGCAAACATCATGTTGGTTCTGTACAACTCTGTTGTGTAACAGACTTGTAAGTGAAGTAACGATCGAAGGGCTGGAACAATCTTTGGTAGGCTTCAGGATGTAGATCAGATGTAGATCAAAAAGTGATTCGTTGCACCTTTAAAACTGAAGTGATGAACACAGTGTTAAATAATTGTAGTAGTCGCTGTCTGATGTGAATCTCTGGACTTGTCAATAAAAGTTAAAGATTCTTCTTTGCAGACAGCAGTAAATGTAAGGTGTGTCTGTGTCTCTCAGGCGGCTCCACCTGCACAGAAAGAGGTCAGAGGTGAAGGTGGCCTTTGCTCAGGTCGGGGTGTCTCTGCTCAAGCCTCTGAAAGGCGTCGACCCCAACCTGATCACCAACCTGGAGACCTTCTTCACCCTCGACTACCCCAAGGTGAGTGTGCGCGCTGCTGTCTGCCCCGGCCGTGACCCTCTCCAGGACATGTTCCGTTTCCAACTGTTTGCCATTGGTGTGTAATGTTTGTGTGTTTGTGTGTGTTTCCAGTATGAGGTGTTGCTGTGCATTCAGGATCAGGACGACCCTGCTGTGGACGTCTGTAAGAAGCTGCTGGGAAAATATCCCAATGTGGATGCACGACTATTCATCGGTTAGCATACCTCGTTGTTTAAAGAATAAATAACTGCCCTGTGCTCTGTATGCAAACCTTGCAAAACCTAGTGAGAAAACAAACCTTGAACATCTTCAGACTTGTAAAGTGTTCCATGTTTTTTTTTTTCTAGGGGGAAAGAAAGTGGGCATCAACCCCAAGATCAACAACCTGATGCCTGGTTACGAGGGAGCCAAGTACAACCTAGTCTGGATCTGTGATAGCGGCATCAGAGGTAAGAGGTCATGTTCCCAGGGTCATTCACCATGGCTTCACCGTGTCGTGTGAGCCTCTCTGAAATATTACAGCCAGCAGCCCACGTTCAGTAACATTCCAAAGAACAGGAAAAGGCAAAAACATGCCTCTGACTTAGCTGTGAGTAGTTACAACCATTTACACATCTGGCAGAGGTCCCACAACAGTTGTCCAAAATAGTTTGGACAACTGTTGTGTTGTCCTCATGCCAGACAGGGAATCCGGATGAGGAAAAATCTTTTGTATCTACACCAGGGCAATAGTAATGGGGATCAAGAAAAGAAATCAAGGGGGAAAAAGGGGGACAAAAGCAGCCCAAGAACAGTAAACAACATGGAACAGAACAGATACTGTCGTACCTGCTTGGACAGATTTTGTCTCGCTTGCTTTCCTGACTGAGCACTCCTGACAATGTAGCCTCAGCTATTTACGTTGAGTAAATATTTTTAGTATCGACAGAAATTGCTGACACGTTGCCATAGCTGTGTTGATTGCATAACACACATTTACATTTCCTGCATCAATAGATCATTAACTACCTAATCATTTGCATTCTTTCGGTCAATAGCTTATGTTCCCATAAATCAATTAACATGAATGTTTATTTTGTCTCTAAATGTTGGTACTAACGTCTTGTTGTCTTCCTTTGGCAGTAAAACCCGATACGCTGACCGATATGACCAATCAGATGACGGAGAAGGTGGGCCTGGTCCACGGTTTGCCGTACGTCGCCGACCGCCAAGGCTTCGCTGCCACTTTGGAGCAGGTCGGGCTAACGGCGTAACACGCAGCTGCGGTATCTGTTGATGAAACTACCACATGCTAACACACACCCGCTGTTCTAGGTGTACTTCGGGACGTCCCATCCTCGCTCTTACATCTCGGCCAACGTGACGGGGATCAAGTGCGTGACAGGAATGTCGTGTCTGATGAGGAAGGATGTTCTAGACCAGGCGGGGGGCTTGGTGGCCTTTGCTCAGTACATCGCAGAGGATTACTTCATGGCTAAAGCTATCGCTGACAGGTTAGCATGTCGCGTTAATGCTTGGAATGTCAGATTGAGTCGTGATGCCTTCAGTCACCTGGTGTGGATGGCTAGCGCCTAGCAGTTGTCATTAGCACGGCAGCTTTTGCTTCATCACTGCGTTAGACAGACGGTCGTAAAGTGTGATTGATTTGGTTGTGGTGTGTCCTCAGGGGATGGAAGTTCTCCATGGCGACACAGGTGGCGCTGCAGAACTCGGGATCGTACTCCATCGCCCAGTTTCAGTCACGTATGATCAGGTGAGATCACTGCTTTGCCAAAATTATACTTGGATGTCAATGTTTTGCTTCATCACTGAATGTTGTGGGTGTTATGTATTAATCATTGATGAATTGCTGCCAAACAATGACCCTTGACATGCACATATTGGATGCCAAAGTTAATGAATGAGTTATTGAAACACCTCGTTCAGGTGGACGAAGCTGCGGATCAACATGCTTCCTGCCACAGTGCTGGAGCCCGTGTCCGAGTGCTTCCTAGCCAGCCTCATCATTGGCTGGGCCGCACATCACGTGTTCAGGTCAGTATCAAATCAGCAACCAGGACACCAGCAACCAATCAATTCCTTCATTTTGTGACCTCAGAGGAAAATTAATTTTGTGTGTGTGCAGGTGGGACATGATGGTCTTCTTCATGTGTCACTGCCTGGCCTGGTTCATCTCCGACTACATCCAGCTGACAGGGGTGCAGGTTTGTTAATTCTGAAGTCATTATTTGTGCATTCTGTCGTATTTATTTATTGTATTTTGATGCTTTATTAAGTAACAGTAGGGGCTCACCTGTAGTTGTGCCATTAGCAGTGATATTTGTCCTGCTGGGCCATATGTTGATTGCATGTGTGATTGTATCCTTTATGATTTCTTCGGGCAGGGCGGGGCTCCGTGCTTCTCCAAGCTGGACTTTGCTGTCGCCTGGTTCATCAGGGAGTCGATGGCCGTGCAGATCTTCCTCTCAGCGCTCTGGGATCCCACTATCAGTTGGAGGACCGGGCGTTACCGCCTCCGTTGCGGTGGCACAGCAGAGGAGATCCTGGATGTGTAGTTGCCATGGTGACAGTAGTCAAAGCACTTCCACATGCATCGAGGAGGAAGAGGACGGGGAGTGCAGATAAGATGAAAGAGACAGTTTTTTTTTTTTATCAAGGTGTACAAGTGTATGTGGTGTGCGAGTGTGTGCGCGCGAGAGTGTGTTTGTTTTTTAAGAGTATTTATGTTGTTTTGATGGTGCTAATGTAAAACAATGCCAGAACAAGCCAGTGAGAGCGAAGGATGAAAAGGAAAACTTGGCACTGAATCATTTGTCTGTGTATTAATCATCCTCGCTCTTGATTGGCAGATGTTATTTTGTTTTGCTTTTGCATAATAGTATTTAATAGAAGAATAGAATGAAAATGTCATATTGCCATGGAGATAAGAAGCCAAAAGCAGTAGGAAAGGAGCTAAAAAATATTATGACAGCTTCCTCCAATGAATGACTTTCAGTATTTAGGAATCAGGTTGCCACATTTCATCGAAGGAAAAAAAAGATATCTAATGGAAAGGACCAAAAAATGCAATCTAAAAAAAAAAAACCACATTTCCTCGTCTGAACACTGCTGAGTGAGTGAGAATAGTGAACGTTTTGTAAGGAATTAGCTGTCAGCGTAGCCATGGGTTCGGTTGATGACATCAGTACTATGTCGGACGAACTGCAGTTTCTGTGAGCCAATCGAATTCTATCGTTTGTTTTGTATAGCAGTTATCTGCTGCAGCTTGTTTACGAGCCGACCAATCAGAGCCGAGGATGAGTCGAGGCGGGAACAATAAAGTTTTATCTTTTCAAAACTCAACGAAAGTGTAAATTACTTTCTTTGTTGTGGACGGGGCTTGTGGAACCTGAGGCAATGTGAGGGGCACACACATTGCGGTTGATATAGTAACCCCATCCCTCACATTTCTCAAGAGTTCTCGAGAGAGCGATATTCATTAGGGGGCGAGTCTCCCGTTAAGAATTTTGGCTTTGGTAGTTTCCATAACGCAAAATGGACTGAAATCTGAAGGGGAAAATACTTTACAATCAGTCTATTAATATTTACGCAATTTATTCGAAAGGCAGCACTGTTCATAGTGTTGACTTGTTTGTAGAATTAGTGAAGTCAGTATTTCTTTTTAAGCTTCATTTGTCCTTCGTTCTTGATCGCAGCACAGCTTTTCCGACAGTATTTGAATGCACCACCTCAGCATGTGAAACATCGGCACCAGTGATGTTAACTTTCCAGTTTCTCCTCCACCTGTAACTTGTTGCTTCATCGTCGTGCATAACTGTGAAAAGGTGAGTTCAACCATGTTATGTCGTCGAAGTTGTATGCTGACACTGTGTTGTGTGTAATTTACGAACTCATGCTAGCAGGCACCCGCATTGCTGTCGTGTCTCTCAGTTTACCTGAGTGACTGTGAGGTTGCAACTTTACCCGCTGAGGGACAAACGCACACACACACTAGTTCTCTCCACTCGGGAGTCACAAAGTCGTAAATCATAATCATCTCGGAGGAGCTCTAACTTCATAAGGACACCTGGAAATTGCCCAGCGTCAGGAGCGAATGAAAGCGATGGAGCTGAAGGAATTACAGTACCACCTAGAGGAGCATCATCAAACTGACTGAGCCTCAGCGTCGTCAAACCCAGGCCAGAGACGCCCAACGGCTACAAGATGAGGCTCTGGTTTTGATGCCTTTGCCTAATCCATCCAATCACTGGAAGGCATGTTTAGGACCCTGGAGGGACAGAACGGCTATGAGCTATGATGTGGATTGCATTGTGGCCAACTACTGAGCAAGATGCCACAATTGAGATGGATTGTGGAATTCTGCCTGAACCAAGGCATTCTTCAGACAGCTATTGACCTAACTTACACCGTAAACAATCTGAGTTCCAGGCTACAGCTGAAGTCCCAAGCTAAGCAAGCAAGTAGTAGGTCGGGTAGCCTCACTTTTGAACTATGAAACTTTTGCTGAAATGTTTTTGACCCGTGGGTATGAACTGCAGGTGTTTTCCCCTCAGGGTAGATCCAACCATGAGAGCTTATCAGGACAAAGGGCGAAAAAAGGGAGAACTTCATTCAGCTGATATGTTTCTTATCAAAACTAACTCTAAGATTAACACGCTAGAGAAATTGTTATAGAATCAATGACCTTTTAATATGTGATAAACCAATCACAGCTCACCTTGATACACACATACGTACATATAAATACACACACGTACAACTGTACAGTATAAATACATGCATCATAAACAAAAACATTTCAAATCCAATCCAGCAGAATAAAAGTAAGGCACGAAATCATAAAAAAAAAAACCTCAGCCAATCAAGACAACAGCATTTGGTGCCTTGCATGAAGGCACCTCACCAAAAGTTCTATGAAAAAAACACAAGTCAAATTTACTAAATGTACTTTTCACTGATCTAATCAAGAGTGTTTTTGCATTTTTAACATGTTTAAAAAGTATAAACAGGGCAAAAAGAGTAATGTCAGTTTCCGATATTTCATAGGTACTTTTAAAATAAAACAACATAAATCAAGAATGTAAAAAATGACCAAATAAAAGCTAGTACACAAACTACAACTAAACCAAAATAATAACGTTCTGAAGAGCAATCCCCAATTACAGTTGTGGGGGGATGGAGGGAGTCAATCCACAGATTGTTACCCAGAATGCATTCTTGCTTGGCGGACTGCGAACACCAGCACCTCTCTGTGACATTATCAGTTCTGTCTGGATAGCGGCGTTGTTGGGTGGGAAGAAGCCGTCCTATTGGTCCATGTGATGCATGGGATGGTCTATGTCGAGCTCAAAGGTCAGGTGGCCAACCGAGTAAATGACACCCTGACGGCTGTCAAGGGTTGGTTGTTGAACTTGGAGAGGGTCACCAGCTGTCAGGGTCAAAGGTCAGAGTCAGTTGGTCTTGGAGAATGACACCCTGAGGTGAGGGACAACGGTTCACCAGCTAGCCAGAGGTGCTAGCTGTCAGGGTCACAGGTCAGATTGTGGACTTTGAGAAGGAGACCCGCAGGTGTTGGCTGTGGTCCAGCTGATGGTCGTGTAGGACGATCAGAGCTTCGATGGCCTCCTCCACCGACGCCAGCTGCATCAGCGCCATTTTCCTGTCTTTCCTGCCACAGTGGGAGTGACAACAAATCAAACAATCTTGTTAACCACAGTTGACGAAAGGAGTGCTCGTTGTGGATTACTGCAGTACAAACTGGAAAAACTTGAAGGCCTTCACACTGAATCCTCTGGAGGAGAATAATTCCGTCAGAGCTTCTTCAGTGACTGACGGTCTGTGAGAGGAGAAGAAGAACCAGGTTGTCGCAAAAGTAAAAGCACACTTTCTGGGAATGCTCCTGGGACAGAGAGGACGTACGGGATGTTGGACAGGTGCAGCGTGGCTGATGGGGGAAAGATGTTGTTGAAGTTTTTGGAGCCAGGCTTTTTGAAGCGGTGGAGGGCCGAGCCTGCAAAGTCCCTGGTCAGCGCCTGCTCGCTTTGGTCCACACCGCCACGCGGGAGCTGTACCGAGGCGTATTTAGACAGCGTCACACGGATCGTGTTGCCGTAGAGACGCTGACCATTCAGGTGCCTCATTGCTGTGAGAAAGAGATACACCAACAATTATAATGGAGCTGAATTTGAGCAAGATATTTTACTTTGGGAGGTAAATGTAGAGCAAAATGGATTAATATCAATATCACTTAAGATTTACGTTTTCAACAGCTGATGAAGATTTCACCAGGAACACCACTTATGAAACACAGCAACAACGCTTCCATCATAGAATCTTTGTGTGTGCACATGTTTTTTTGTGTGTTTGTCACACCCAGCTGAGCCTGTGCTGCGTCGCTCATCTGAACCAGGGCGCTCTCCTTCTTGTTGAACAGGATTTTCACTCTTTGAACATCTCCGTAAACACCTGAGGAGCCAACCGACAGGGTGCTACTGTTACCGACAACAAACGTCTCAGAACACAAAGACTCTCACTGACAAAATAATGTGATGGAACCGAACATACCAAAAAGGATGAAGAGGCAATGCGGTGACACGCTCTGTGGAAAAACAAAAGCACATTGTTTTACAGGTTGCTGTGCTAAGACAATTTGTCAGTCCATCCCTTGTGGGACAGGCAACAAAAAAAACTGTGGGCTTACCTCTGGGTTAAGGTTGGACACCAGTAGCACGGAGTGAGCAGTAGGGGGCGCCGCTGCGTGTAGACTAAGGCGGCCTGGAAGAACCAAGGCCCCTGGGAGTGTCTGCACAGAGATGCCTGAAAACAACAAGTGAGCCATCAATACGCCACTACAATCACATTGCAAGGA
>OMPJ01045764.1:5057-38978 GCA_900312935.1 Carapus acus | reverse complement strand
ATATTTCATTGTGTTGTTAACAGCATAATGACAAACGAAGTGATTTGATTTGAATTGTGTGGTTTTGGTCCACACCATGTAACAGTGGACCAGCTACTTGCCCTTGTTAGGGTTAGGGTTACCCAAACAGTCCACATATCTAAGATCAAGCATTTCACTGTGTCCAGGAGCATCCTGTGGTGTGTGCTCCAGGTGGATTGGGTAGACGGATACTTTTTGGGGGCCACTGAATCCATGTGACAATGGAGTAAAGGACTGCTTCATGTAGTTGGCAAAAACCTAGACCTGTCCCCAGTGAGAGTTGGTCTCTGCCATAGCTGAGCTTTATTATCAGACCGGTTAATAACTTTTGTAGACAGGATTTCTAGGTGCAGTGGGATGATAGAGGGGGGTAAATCTGGACTCAGGGTCAGAGGAGGAGCCAGCTGAGGTAGTTCAAGCATTGGCTACAATGCCTCTGGGAACTTTGGAGGTGTCCTGGCACGGTATGTCGGGGGCTCCATGCTAAAGCTACTGTTCCTGCTAAGGAGAAACCATTTAAGTCCATGAAATGTACTGTATGAAAAACATTCAGCTGCAAAGAGAGGTTGGACTTATCTGAAGAAAATCTGCTATCACTGCTATCACTGGCAGGACACAGGACACATCAGCATAATGGGGAATAAGCAGGAAATTTAAGAATAGAATGTTTTTCTTTTCTTACTCTTACTGTCACAGAAACTGTGTGAGAGGTCCTCGGTTAAGTGGCAGGCCACATAAATATTATGTTGACAATATACATTCTCATTTATGAAATTTCTATGATGTAATGTGATGTAATATAATATGCCGAATATTATAACTACTCAGACTAAGTGTTGCAGCTCCAATGTCGCGTTACAACAGAAATTGCTCCTGAATTCTTGTGACTGCAATAGATTAAACAAAGAAGAATGACGCATCACAGACATTTAGAACACACAACTGAACACAGGCAGGAATCAAATTGAAAAGTTAAGTCAGACCAAAATTGATGTATTAATCAACAGGATTAGAACTAGCATACAGACAATCCTGTAGAATACACAAAAAGACATTCGATAAATTCAGGAAAATCAGAAAAGCAAATGGCTAAGTATCAGTTTACTGACATTAAGTGACAACAACAAGGAAAGATACACCCTTAAATACCTAGAAACTAAACCAGGAAACAAGCCACAATGGGCTCAATGTTGGTAGGAGACAAACTGCTGCTGGATGTGGTTACTGTAGGTGAAACTGAGCCGACGTAACAGTATTTTCTGATTAGGAATGAGTTGCTACTTCAACTTATGATATATATTTTGTTTTGTGTACAATTGTGTGTCAGTTAATTAATTACAATTAACATTTTAAAAGTATGAATTAAACTAGAATGACATACAGTAGACCATGGGTGAGCAAACTACAGCCCATGGACCCCATCAGACCCGATGGTCTTTTTGATCCAACTGCCAAAGATTGGTACAGAATTCAGAATTTTAACTGCATTCAAAACAAACCACAGAAATTACAACAACAAAACTCAAACCAGACTAGGTGCTTTGGCAAAGCTGGGTGAACAGCAAAACCGTTCCCATCAAAAGGTAAATAATTTAACACCGTAATGCTGTTTTTCTGTTTGACATATCTGCACCTTATTCTGACGCGGCTCGTCTGCCAAAATGTTGATGTCGATGTTTGCTCACCCCTGCAATAGACATACATAGAGGTTCACAATATCTAATGTAGGAAAATGGCTGCATGCTGTCTATCTTTGGGAAGCGCAAAAACAAAGAATTTTCAGACCTGTTCAGCAACACAGAAATTTGGGGAATACCAGTTGAAATTGAATATCTGACAGCATATTCTCAGTGGGTTTTGAATATTTGTTAATAAATGTGAATCCCCACACACACAAATATACGATTTGTCAGTCTATTAACAAGTATTTATATTTGAGGTATCCCTTTCATTTCATTACCTTAACAGAGTGATACTTGCATCACAAATCGTCCTGATACAAATTGCAGCCTCTCATTCAAGAGTAATGACTCATCTGTGTGCATATGTGCACATATCTCACTATGTGATTTAAACATTAACATTTAATTTAAAAGGGTGGTATTTCTCATGAGTCCTCTCAATTGCATTGCTTAACATTCTGAATACAACTTATTCACCAAAACACTGTGTTCCATGAAGAAGAACGATATATTAATTTTCAATAAGTATAGCTCAAGTTCACAATTGCATATTCATACATAGTTGAGTACAAAATACAGAGGGCACTTTGATACGTTGCAAAGCTAAGGTTAATTTCATACAAAATCAAATCACAAAGTAAATATTTCAGATGTGAGGTCCACAGCAGAGTTCACAGAGGTTTAATCCATCACCGTCCCCCCCCCCCGCCAAACGCAGATGGTCGCCTACCAGCAGCCTGGTCTGCCCGAGGTTTCTTCCCATTTAAGAGGAGTTTTTCCTTACCGTTGCCACCGAGTGCTTACTAATTGAGTAAATGTGTTGGGTCTCTGTCTGTAACCGCATCTCGGAGAGCGCCTTGGGATTAACTTGTTATGATTTGGTGCTATACGAATTGAATTGAATTGAATTGAATTGAAATAAATCCAATCAAACCAAATACAATTAAAAATGACACAGCAGTTAATGAGGGGACATGAAAAACAACGAATAAATATTACTTTCAGTCGAGACATGAGTGTCACAACTTGTTAGCTTGTCATTATTTCTAAAATACAGAAAGCATTTTTTGTAACATTGATGTTTCACTTAGTGTGCTGTCATCTTAATACAGTAATTGTCAGTGGGATAGTAGTGAGAAAGAGAATATCTGGCAAGCAGTCGAAGATGGACATATGGTGAAGCCACACAAAAAGAATGATTTACATACTGATTAAACAAACACAAGCCATTAACTAATGAGTTTGGGAAGTAATATCTTATTTACAACACAAGCATCATCCTTGTGCATGCAACATCTATGCAGTGTTTCTCATGAATGTTAAATGTGCAAGTCTTGTGGTCCTCTGAAACCGTATGAATTTAAAAGGGTATGAATATCGGGCCTATCTAATCCAAAGATATAATCAAATTTAATACATACTATCTCACATAAAAGTCTTGTGAATTATTTATCGAACAGCAGAATTTATTAACTGCATATTATCACTCAATATTTAAGTGTAATTTGAAGTCCCTATTGCGTTTCCATATCAACTGGAGTGTGATACTGGATTAGCAGGCAGTGTTATCTTGGCTCTATTGATGTAGTGTGCATGAATCGTGAAGCTTGTTTCCTTCAGCAAGGCATGCCACATTGTCAATGTCACCCTGAGCCGAGTCTCTCTTAGTTCTGGGTGATTGTGTGTGCTGTCGAGGAGGTGCTGAAGGGGGGGACGTCGGGGACTGGAGAATGTCAGCATAATGCCGGCTTGGCTTGGTCTCTCGCTGAAGAACCTTCCTAAACAGTGGCTTCAGTAGTCCAATGGTTAGCTGGCTGTCGATGGAGTCTGCAAAGGGAGTCATGTCTGAAGAGGTCATGTCAGACATGTGGAAAGACAGTGAATGAACATTAGGGGAGGGGATATTTTTCAGCACAAGGTTTAATATGGCTGTGACAGTGATGTCCTCGGGACATAGAGCCCACAGCAGATCCAGATATTGGTCCAAGTTTCTGTGCTGGGCCACCTCACAGAGAAGAGAGGCAAATATTTCCTTGTTGAGCAAAGGACTCTGCTTGCAAAACCTTTGGGCCACCTGGGTCACTCTCTCCCACTGTTGATTCCCCATAAGAATCCTCATAGACTGAAGAATGGCGTTAGGCCGCCCACTAACCAGCAACAAGTCCACCTCCATGTCCTGGTTCTGATCTCTCTCTGGGGCAAGGCTATATACGACAAACAAAGCTCTTTTATACAATGGCACACTTCTCTCTTCTCCCTCCTCTCCCCTGACTCCAGAGTAGCTCCAGGAGGAAGAGGCTGGGCTGAGGCTGAGTCCAGTCGAAACCTGTTCTTTCTGGGCAAGGTCAAGGAACCTTGGCAACCAGAGAGGCTGAAAATGATACACTAAGACGCAAAGGAGCTCAAACACGGGTAGGTTAGCTGGCAATGCAGAGAGGATGGATTTGGGTTTTGAATTGGTTATGGTATTTATGTTGAGGCTGAATTGTTTTGCCTCCCCTTTGGCATATTGATTGGTTGCTTTTGTGGGTGTTTGATGGGGGCAAAGAATAGTCTTCCACACCTCCGATGAGGCACCACTGGAAAGAAAACCCTCCCCATTATAGTGCAATTGAAGGACTGCTTGCACTGCCCTCCATGCCTGCCAAGGGAAAGTTCTAACAATTGAGTTGAGGTAGAATAGCGTCACTTGGTTGAGCTCAGTAGACAATATCCTGCTTATTTCTTGTTGAACGAGAAACTCACACATGAACTCCACCTCTTTGCTATTTGCTTCCAGTAAATTTCCCTTTACCTCCTCCAGAGAAACCAAAGTCTTTAACTCAGACTCAAGTGAGCACTTTAACTTGACATCTCCTGCACTGCAGCCCGCCTCACTTTCGGGCAGTTCCCTGTTAATTAATCCTGCACACAAGTGGTTTTGAAGAATTGAGGCTAAAGATATGGGAGCCTGAAACCTGCCTCCTTTTTTCAGTGCATCAACAGTGAGCAGGGCACTACTTAAGCTCCTCTGCTGGTAGTACGTGCATGCCTCTTCAAACACAGCTTCTAACAAGAGATTCCCTGGGTAGGTGCTGCTCCTGCTGCTTGATCCAGATACCATCACATTGGCAGTTGGGTCAATTGAAGTGCTTGGTTCATGGTGGACCACCACAAACAGCCCCATTTCTGAGAGCAGAAGAGGCATGTGCTCCTCGTTCTTGTTAACAAACAATAAACTGTTTCTCTTCAGTGAAATCTTCCCTAATTCTCTGCCACAATTTATATCAATCAGCCAGAGAGTTTGCCCTTTGATCAATGACAGCATGTTCCGGTAAATGCTCATGCTCACTTGGATCATTGAGTTTGGTAAATAGTTTTCTGCAAGTCTGTGAACCTCGCGTATTAACCCATTACTCTGCAGCAAGTACACAGATCCTGTGCTGAGCAAAAGCAGCAGGCCACGGCGAGAAGGGGAGAAACAAGAGATCTGTGGTGGTTTGCAAGATGCTAAATATGCAACGCAGCCTGTCATCAGTTTTTTAAAGTCATTTTCTTTGGTAGATACTGAGTCCTTTTTCAAAGGGCGTCTTTTGCATATGCTGCTAACACTCATGGTGTCATTTCTGGGGGACCAGCATAGAAAAAAACAACGGACGTCTAGCTGGGGATTTTCTCTCATGTTGGGGAGAAGATAGACACATTCACCAGAGCTGAGCATTGTAAAACAAGGGTTGTTGTGAAGGATGATTTTCACTCCTCCAAAACTGACACCCACGTCATCCACCTCAAATTCACGTTTGCAAATACAGAATCTGAAATTGTTCTTGTTGCCTGGGGCAAAGCTGTCTGATGGTGGTCTCTCCTCACACCAGATTATCAGGTTCGAGCAAACACATACGGACATTACGGTGGCTCGAGGGCTGTTGCACAGGTCTGTTGTGTGCAAGAAATTCCAGCTCATTATGGACTCCTCGAATTTCCAAAATTCCGCTCTTCCGTTCACGTGCACCACTGCAATAACGCAGTTTTTACCATTTCCATGATTGTGAGCAAAATATAAAATATCCAAAATTGGTGTGGTTTGCTTCACGCGTAAATCCAGGTCTTTCTGCCTGGGAGACGACTGAGGTCGCTCATACTTGTCAAAAGTCACAAGACCAACCTTAGGCTTACGAAGGATGACATGGATGTGGCGTCCGTCTGGACTCAGGCGGACATCTGACAGGCTGTTTCTTCGGAGAATCTCTCTCAGCTCTTGACAATCGGTGTAGTCACTGAAATCATTCAGTTGCTCCAAAGCCAGTCGTGCCATTACTACTGCTGCTCCGTTAATAACTTCCAATTAGTGAGGCATGAAGCCTACGTGACAACAGCTTCACAGTCTCGACGCCGATGTTCCATCAATTGATCGCCTTTGCGATTAAATCAGCATTTTCAGATTAGCTGTATTCAACCACATGAAGTAACAACGAAGCCGCTCAATTTGCTCGCTATAACATCGAAAACAACCAAATGTAAGAGGGTCCCTTGGTTATTCAGTCGCTGCGCTGGCATTTCCTGACATCACGGGACTGTTTGTTTCCGGGAAACTTGATCAATTTGCATAAAAGGAGAAGCAGGACTTAGTGAAACTGGGCGGAACTAGTGTAAATGTGAAAAGTGATGTGCCTAGTGATAGAAAACCACTCCCAATGATTAAAAGATTGAAACGGGTTGCAAATCGAAACCTTGTTGTGACAAAGATGGCACATACAGTGACGGTAGTGTATATACGGTAGGTAGGTAGGGGACTAACTGACTAACAATTTACAATTTACATTTCCTCACAACCTGGTCCTTTCATAGACTGCTTTGCGGCCGATTGACCTTCCTGTATTGACCAAAGATCATTGCCTTAGCCAAACTATCAACCTGTGTGTTAGATGCTGTTCCAGTGGGTCTGCTTCAGTAAGTTTTTCCCCTTAACAGGAACTTTCCTACTAAATATGATGAATATGCCTTTATCAACTGGCTACATACCACAATCTTTGAAAGCTGCTGTAATTATTTAGCTATCAACAGATCTATCTCTAACCTTCCTTTTCTCTCCAAAGTCCAAGACAAAGCTGTTCCCAATCACTTGTGTGACTATAGAGGAATGGTTTATTGTAGGAATTTCAGCAGGAATTTTGACCAGTGATAATTGATGCACCTGTGTGATGAAGGACTGCTAAAAAGTCCGGGCCCCGCTCCTGATTCACGTGCTGTGTTAATATTTAGACTTATCTACTGTACATACACATAATACATATTAAAATAAATTGTAATCTCGTCACCGACTTATTGACTTCTGCTGTACATCTTCATACCTGTCTGAGACAGGAATTAAGATGCATAAAGATGTAGAAGCTTTAATGCCAAGAATGAGCGTTCAGCAGAGGCAGTGGACACATGGATGGTTACAGCCAAACAGGCCAATGAGTAAAGTTGCCCCATACTCTCACTCATATTTTTGACTTGAAGAAAATCAAGGAGATCAGCGAGACTTTTCCGTATATTGCCATCATGTTAGCGCAACGTGAGGGAAACAACGCTTGCAAATTTCATCCAAGAGTTGCGTGCGCTCTGGAGATCTAGAGAAGAATGCGGCGAGCCCATTCAGATTGGCAAATAAAAAAACCTTGCACTCTTAAAGTTTTGAGGCCCCTTGAGTTAATACTAAATTTAGGCGATGTGCATACAGTGAATGAATAGGGCCAGGGGTGCCTTTCCTTCACCTAACTCTGCACTGATTTTAGTCCAGATGCCGTAACTGATGCACCATTTTAACACTGCGCAACAACTTTGTCCAGAGAACATTGAAAATCAAGATCTGCGGGGTAATCAGCTCGCCTGCCATTGGTTACATCCACAAATTTTACAAAATGCTCCTGGACACCTGCAGATGTAACATACCACATCACCATTGCGATCTGGTCCTACGTTTTAACTAAAAACGTAGGACCAGATTGCACTGAGGAGAAGAGGTGGATCTGGTTGCAGATATAGTTCTAACTTTTAAGTTTGTCTGCAACCAGATCCACCTCTTCTCCTCCTTCAGCCATCGTGGGTTAAAAAAACACCAATACCTTTAGGTAGCAAGCAAATCTCCTGGTTCAGATTTAATATGTCGCAAAATGACATCGTCATACTCCCGGGAGAGTTTATCCAATCACAGGACATGTACATGTTGCCTTCTACGTAAGGCCAGCATGAAGGCCCTGAGGTCGCAGTCTCGCACGATGATCGGTCCGAGCACTGTAAGCTGAACGGGCTGTGTCCATTCACTTACAGCGGACAATACCCTCACTTTTGATTTTGAAGGCTCTGGCAGATTTCATGGAACCTGACAACACTAGCTGGCTGAAATATGATTGGATACAAAGTTTTTATCCAACTTTTGAAATGGAAAAACTCCTTTTATAGTGATAAAAAATAAATAATAATATAATAGTATTTAATAATACTTATGAATAAATGTGGTTTTCTGAATATGTTTACACCAGCAGAACAGTACATACATACGTACTGTACATACTTTGCTGGCCCTGACGGCCCACCACTGCCTGTCTCTGCCTTGGTCTCTCTCTCTTTCAACCAAACCAGTCAAGGCAGATGGCCGCCCACCTGCAGCCCGAGATTTCTTCCCATTAAAGGGGAGTTTTTCCTTGCCACTGTCGCGAAGTGCTTGCTAGTGGGGGAAATGTCGTGTCTCCGTATGAAAATGTTCTGGTCTGTACCTGCTCTATCTTGGAAAGCGTCTTAAAATAACCTCTGTAGTGATTTGGCAATATACAAATAAAACTGAGATCAAATTTGAATTAATCTGTATGTGAAACAAATGGCACGAGATCTAAGGCAACAGCAAAGAGCCAAGGAAGTAATGGTGGTAGTTGGTGGAAATTGAGGAGGGAGAAGTGGCAGGAGTTATGGCACAAGTTGCGACAGACTCTGGAAAACTGTTAAGACTTACCCGATGACAGAGAGTACCGCTACAGTGGTGAGGAAAGCTCACACAAAGGTGTGTCGTGTTTTATCTGGACAGAGGAAGCAAACAATGACACTAGGTGATGGAATGTGGAACCACACAACAACCACAGAAAGAAGTGTAAAAAAAAGAAGAAACTTGCACACCCAGGGAGATAAAAATAGCTTAGTAGGTAGGTAGGTAGGCAGGTAGGTAGGTAGGTACTTCATCGTTCTATTGATCTAGCGAACCAGGAAATCAAAGCTAAAGCAGCTCAGAGTGATCCAGAAAAGAGGAAGAGAACTAAGCAGTATACAACATGCAATAAGAGGAGAACAAAAGAATACACAAAATTACAATATACAACACTCAGGAATACATACATGCATTCACGCATGCATGCACGCATACATACATGCATACATACATACATACATACATACATACATACATACATACATACAGTACATGCATACACATAGAGAACAGAAGAATATATGATGCACAATATCATAATATACAGTACAATACTAAAGAATATATAAACAAATATACACAAACATGCATTCACACACACAAACACACATATGATATTTATAGAATATGTAGATATACATACATATGTGGAGAGTGAGAGTGGCATGCTGCCACAGATGCCGTGGCATCTGCCGGAAGCTGGCACAGATCTGTGGCATACCACCGGAAGCTGCCACAATCAGATGCCGTTGCCATGATTTGCGCTTGCCCCTACTGTAAATGTATGTGTGTGTGTATATAGATATAAACCTACACACATACATACGCATGTGTGAGTGTGTGTGTGTGTGTGTGTGTGTGCACCTGCCTGCGTGTGTGCCTACGTGCATGCGTGCATGCGTGCATCACCCACACACACATATAATTGCTGTAACTACGGTACTTAAAAGCTCTGGGCAGGGCAAAAAGAGCAGCAGTAAAAGGGAAACAGGCTGGTAACGAAAGAGAGAGGGATTTGTATTGGTTGGTGAAACAGAGAGAGATTCAGCTAAGAAGGATACACGCCAGGTAAGGGAAATCGAGGATAAAGATGGAGAAGCGGAGGATTGCAATAAAGAGCAGAGGAATTATTATACAATAGATGTAAGGAACAAAGTGCAGGCATGGTGACATGGGCGGAGGATGATGCGGGAGACCTTTGTGATAGAACAAGAGCATAGGACTGAAAGAGAACAGGTGTAAGACTGCAGTCAGACCTTGATGAGACAGTGGATCTGCTGAAAAGACAAGTGGCTAAAATAGGGGTGGCAGAGATGAAGATGCTGAGGTTTTCTTTGAGAGTAACCAGGTTGGTCAGGATTCAGAACAAGCACATATGAGGAAAAGCACAAATGAATCATTTTGAAGACAAGATCAGATTGACCACATGCAGAAGGGAGGTAGTGGCTACATTAGACGATTGAATATGGAAGATGGGACAACCAGATAGGAGGGAGAGAGGGAGACTGCAGAGAAGGTTGATGGATGTAGTGAAGGAAGAAATGAGGGCGGTTGGATTTTCAGTTAATGATTCGAAAGAGAGGTAGACGTGGAGATGGATGATCTGCTGTGCCGACCCCTGGAGGGAGCAAACGAGAGAAGAACAATGTTATTGTTATTACTATTGTTATTACTACTGTTATTGTTATTGCCACTATCATTGCATTAGATAGAACGCATGTGGGGTAGCGGGTGAGTGTAACAACAATTTAGCTCAATGTTAACTTGTGTATGCAGGCGCCAGTCAGAAGACCTATAGCAGGGTTCTGCAACCTACGGCTCTGGAGCCTCGTGAGGCTCTTTCAAGCTCATACAGCGACTGTGCTGGGCTTGGAAAACTAGATAGATAGACGCTTTTCAGCATGTCTAGGAGGGCTGAAAACATTCATTCCCCTACCCCCCAGTAAAGTCTCACTGACGACAGGTTACAATATAAGGGTAAAGCTGAAACTGACCTCGTGCAGTCATTACGTGACTACGTAGTAAAGTTCGGTGGCTGTCCAGAGGAGAAGTGCAGAAACGCTTTGCTGCATGTGTGGGAGATGTTTCAACTGTCATTTGCATCCCCCAACCTACCCCCGCCCCCGTCGCTGAAGACATAATTTTACGTTTCTGACCTCTCAAAGTGTTCGTGGCTCCGAGTGTTTTTTGTACCGTGGAAAGCGAGTCTAATCGGGTCTGAATGGCCACATGTGTGAGAACAATTGCCGACGCCTGCCCTGTATGAAATGGGTTGATGGACACCTTGGAATGCTCATTCCATATCCAGTGAGTAAATCCGACTTATTCACTCGGGTGAGTAAGGAATGTAACACCAGCTGCTCAAGAACACAGCACTGATTCTATTTCGCAAGACTTCACGTCTCCCAAAGTGTCAAACAACGTCAGAAAAACCTGCTAGAAATGATGATTTTTTGACTGACAAACTACTTCTCCAATCTGGTAATTCTCTATGAACATAGCGACACCGTCGCTTCGTTGACAACACTGGTTTCACCCCTTACCCTATGCGTCACTTTGTCAATTTGCCGACTCTGTCACACCACGTGTTTCGTTACCGGCTTGGCTACTCCAAAGTGTGTTTTCCTGTGCAAAGCAACTATACTGCAAATACGGTGAGAAGATGGCGGAGCGGTGGGAGGCCGGCACGACTTTAACAGAGTATAATATGGATTTATGTCATGTGGAAACATTTGGCCAGGTAATGGTGAGGCGTTTCGTGTTATTTCCAGCAGGATTTCATGTTTTGGAATCAGTGAGGCCATGTGAGGCGCATATACACCGCAGCCGTGCGGGGCTGTGTGACACATGGACCCACCCGGTCGTAGTGGTTCGTGTTCTTTATCCTGTTTAGACTAATGTGTTTGATCAGTTGTGTTGAATTAGAGTTGACAGAAGTTGTGTGTGTAAGACTTGAAACTAACGATTCAGGGGAAAAAACTTATTGTTGGTGTACGAATTCTACTCTGCCAGACAGAGTTCATTAATTGATTGTAAACTCTAGAAAACGCACTTTACCACCCAATGTAAAGTGGGTTCACAACCAAATAACACAATTGCTTTGGATTTAGTATTTAGTTTAACGCGTCGTATTCTCTGGTGACATTCTCTAATTGACTTTTTTGGTTTTGTGGTGGGGGAGGCGGAGTGCGAAAACGTGATTGCCGCTGAACGACTGATAAACGCTTGTGAGAGCATAACCATGCCAACTACATGAGTTGGCACCTCTCAGTCCTGCAGGGTTATCCACAACAAAATGTTGAATGTTCCCAAACAGTTGCCCTAATCTATTCCAACGCATGGTGTGTTTTTACATACAAACATTGTAAGCAATTATAGCACAGGCAATGCAGGGAGCACCTTAATTGCACGAAATGCTGTTGTACTTAATTTTGACGAGTAATATGCCAGAGTTGGTCCTTGATGTATTCGTGTGTGGAGAGACACGTGGGTCTGTGTTACATCGGTGTGTTCCCTTTTTGAGAGAGGCAAAACATTGCAGGCTAGTTTCAAAAATTGTCTGTCAGTTTGAACAATTATGGCCAACCACAGGCATGACATGGTTTTGTTTGAAATGTGCATCATACAATGATATAAATTCGAAATAAATGCGAAACAGATTCCGCATTAATGTTTGACCACTGTCATGCTGTCCTTTCCAAATTAGTTGTCAGTGTGTTCATAATACTTGTGCCTTAAATAGATTTGAGAGGTGATAGAAAATGTTTTGACAATTAGTCAGCAGCTCCAGTGCATGAGTTGTCGTTTGATTGTTAAGATGAAATATAAGTGGTGTTTCATAGCTTAGATTTGAGCTGAGTCTTGATTTACCTTGATACCTAACAGGTATTATTTGTGTTGTTGATCCGTTACAAATAAGTGATATAGCCATAGCTAGCCTTTCTTCTCAGTGGTGAGCTGTTGCCAGGTGCAGTGCCATGTTGCATTTCCCACAGGATTGTATTCTGCAGGCTTTCAAATTTCCCCAATTAACATTTTCTAATATTGATGGACTTTGTGTAGCTGAGGACATCTGTGGTGCAAGCATGTACTCTACATGGGTTCGCATTGAAATTAGCCCTTGAACCACTTGAAAAACAAGTGAATGACAACACAAAGTGGCCAAGTGTTTCAGAGGTTCCAAAGGAGCTCCCTCCCCTTCCCTGTCTACCTCATGTCAGCCACAGGGAACCTCAACATACCACCCCTCGACATACCACAAAGGAGGTAGATGTCAGAACTGTGTGGCAGCAGAGGGATCTGGAGCACCACCCACCCCTGAGGCTCTTTTTGGGTCTAAACAACACTTTGTGTCTTGCATTGGAAATAAACCAGCCTGAAACCAGTGCAGTGGATTTTTGGTAGCTTCTGCAAAAGGAGAGCGCAGCGCAGAGACCACGGAGCGTGTTGCTCCGCAGGCTCAGAAGAAGCGACTCCCGCTCGCCTTCTGGTTTCGGGTACCTTTATTAAGATATCAGAACAAAGAGTGGGTAACATATTTCGTTGCCTTATATGGCACATATAATTGGTTGGGAGAGCTAAGCTTCAGCTAGAAAGTGATAAGGCACTATGAGGGAGTGTTGGCTATCTCTTGGGTGAAGGTGAGGTTATGGTGTGGTAAATAACTAGACATCATGAGAGAGTGCTTTACTGTCGCTTGGGTGAAAAGGGCAGAAGTGTGAAAAGGGCAGAAGTGTTTTATGTGTTATGTGCACTTCCTATTCTAAGGGAGAAAGCAGTAAGTACATGTTTTAATAGGCACAAAGTAAATATTTCTCACAGCAACATAGCATGGCAGTTGGGAATAGTGCCCTTGGACTGGCAGACCAGGGTGATGGTCCCTCTGTTTAAGAAGGGGGACCTGGGGGGGTGTTCCAATTACAGACGAAGCACACGCCTCAGCCTCTAGTCTATTCCAGGGTGCTGGAGAGGAGAATCCGGTCGATAGTGGAACCTCAGATACAGGAGGAACAGTGCGGTTTCCGTCCTGGTCGTAGAACACTGGACCAACTCTTTACTCTCCGCGGACTACTGGAGGGATCATGGCAGTTTGCCCATCAAGTCCACATGTGCTTTGTGGACTTGGAGAGGGCATTCGACGGGGTCCCTCACTCTGCTCTGTGGGTGATGCTCCGGGAGTATGGAGTTCATGGTCCCTTATTACGGGCTGTGCGACCTCTACATGACCGGAGCAGGAGCTTGGTCCGCATTGCCAGTAGGGGTGTAAGAAAATAGTGATACACATACCTGTAAATATTGCGATGTTTGTATCGATTTTTTTGAATGAACAATTAACATGCAAATATTCACGGCGTTTGATAATTTTTGTGTTGCATGTCATCCGCATCAAAGGAACAGTGAACTGCCGCGAGATCAGTTCACATAAAAACACATCACAGTTCTTCGGCGATGGCTGAGGACGAGAGGCTACAGCCAACTCCAACAGCTTTTAAAGCTCATGTTTGGGCATATTTTGGTTTCAAAACAAAGGGAGGCAGTTATGACTATGACAAGAGCCATGCGATGTGCAAACTCTGCAAGGCCAGAGTCAAGTACTCGAGAAATACTACAAATTAGCGAGCACATGTGGCGAGACACCATGGCAATGTAGCATTACAGGCTAACGTGAAACGAGTGGATCCTGCTCAACGAACAAAACAAGATGTTAACTAATCTTATGGCAGAAAAAAAATTATTAATAGCAGAAAAAAGTATTGTTATGTTAGATTATACGGGGACTGCATAAAATCCAGTATCTGAGACTGTTAACCATGTTTAATTTTGTTGAGTCCTGCAAGCTTTTACAGTATATATTTAGGCAGATGGGTAACTTCCTTTTCACACACACTCTGGGGAGAGGGAAGTCTGGGCTTCCATTCTGAGACTGCTGCCCCCGCTACTAGGCCCTGGATAAGCAGCAGAAGATGGATAGATGGATGGATGGATGGATGGAACAGGGGAAGGGCCCAGACGCTTTGGCGGTCCGTCATTACAGAGGTGCAATGTCAACATTTCAAATAAAACACTGCATCATGCTCATTTGAAGTGAGTGCCAGTCCTGTAAGCCTTTCTTAGGCCATGGAGTACCTCATTTAAGTTTTAATCCGCTTCAGAGCTGAAAACCTCCTGTGACGGGGCGGCTGTAAGCGCTCCGTCATCATGACCGGCGAGTGTCTCTCTCTCGCTCACTCTCTCTTCTCTGGGCGTCGGGAGAGCACGGAGCACAGCCCTCCCACGACGCGCTGATAAAACTGATCACGATATGGTCCCGGACTTCTGTAAACCTTTCCCCTCTGCCCAACTCAGTGTTCCCCTGTTGCTGGCGTACGAGGGTGCACACTTGGCGCCAATGCGACACACACACACACACTTACCACCTGTTGCTGCTGCCTCTGACTATGGCAGAACAGGGCCAAATCGAGGCCCTTCCTGGTCTCAGCCTTAATAGGGGTGAATGGCGCGCTCCGGAAGATCAGGTGATCGTGGACTAAACCATCAATGGGGAATGGACCGATATTTTTGGACTGTTACTTTTTACGGGTGTTTGTCATCTGTGTAGAGAGAGATTGGTGCCACTGTTGTATATGATGTTGTGGATCTGTGCTCTTGGTATTAATGTATTGGACGGTACCTTGAGAAGGAATAATGTGTTAATTGGTATGCCCGTGGGTGGAGCAATATAGGTATATATAGGGGTATATATAGGGTGTGTGTGTGTGTGTGTGTGTGTGTGTGTGTGTATATATATATATAGGAGTGAGCTGTTGTGTAGTGTGGTAGTTGGTGGTTGAGGTGTTGAGCCTTGACGGTAGAAGGATAGCTTTGGAGTCAAATTTGGAGATCTTGGTGTAAATATTTTTTCTTTGTATTTTTGTATGATCCTTTTTTGTTTTTGCACTGTAAATATTTTCCACCCCTCATCACTGTAATTTATGGGACTTGGTGCGAATAAAAACCCACTGCACTGAAATATCATCGCCTGAGCTATCCGTTCCACCTTGGCTAGAAACGAACCCGTGACAGCTCCTCTCACCTAAAGCCAAAGATACAGGGAGCGTCAGGAATTGATGAAAGGCAATGCTAAAATCGCTGTACAAATCCAGCAACTTCTCACTGTAAATGTAATTAAGCAAGTCAAATGGACAGGAGGCTACATGGTTTGGAAAAGTGTAGAGAGATGAATATGCTCTTTAAGATATGATGGTGCCCGATTATCGATCGCCTTGTAGGAGAGGAGAAGAATTTTCAATTCTAATCTCCATTCGATTCACTACCATCATTTAAAAACATCCCAAGTTAATGTTATATGTTTGGTACACAGACTTACTTATTTTTCTGTTTGAGAATTAGACAGAAATACCTGGTGCTTTAAAGACAGTTTAAGACTATCTTGCATGGATAGCCTACTATTTGAAATGAGTGTTCTGGTCTACTTATATGACGCATCGAGCACTAAATCATTGTAGGTTTTACTACCTACCATTTGGTAGATCTTATCACAGTGGAGTAGTTAGCATAGCAGAGAAGCTGCCACTCTCATCAAAACCTATTACAACACTTTTGGAATGTCATTTCCTTAAATACGATGTACAGTGATTCCTGAGTAGGTCTGCGTTTTTCTTATGCTGTTGATAAACATTTAAATGTATAGCCATATTCAGCTCGTTCAAACAGTTGCACAAATTGTTGTTGTTTGCCACAAGTATCGATTTTCAGGCAGGTAAGTAATGTAAACATTACCCGCAAATTTTGTTGCTAGCCTACCTGCTGCTACTTTCTGGCAATTAGGTAACGCCAAAAATACCCGCATATTTTGTTGCTAGCCTACCTGCTGCTGAATTACACCATATGTACCAGACACCTATTTAATTAAGTGTAATTAATCACTTACCGCTATCTTGTTTTTTCTATTCCTCTTCTTTCACTCTCTTTTTCCTTTTTCTGGCTGCCTGAAAGAAAACTCTGCTTCATGGTGATGATAGGCGAAGTTTTGTGATTTGCCGGCTGTAGGAATCACAAAGTTGGCTGGCTGCCAGCATCTAGAGAGAGGGCTGCCCTGAGGGGGATCCCGTCGTTGCACTTAACTGCACTGACCATCGGAAATTAAAGGGGCACTCACACAGTTTGTTCTTGCATTTTATTCATGGCCAGTCTTGGGGCCTCTCGCCAGCTTTGGGCCCCAGACAATTGCCTACCTTGCCTGCCTTAACGTGACAGGCCTGCTGAGGAGTTTAGTGGGAGTGAACCCTGTGAGCCACAGGATGCTGCTAGTGAGGACTAGATAGTCTTAAATGACAGGGAGAAAAAGTTAAACTGTTTCAACTGATGTTTTGTTTAGTCAGAGGTCCACTGCAAAGGCATGTGTGATAATTCTATGTTAGAATAATCACACAAGTTGATCAATGATTACTCTATGTCAAATTTTATCAATGTTTCATGAGGATTTTCAAATGAATTGTTCTGCCTGGTGAGACAAGATTTTGTCATCAAAAAGCTTTTTTTCCAAAAATCTGTCCTGGAAAAAGAGAATCGTCTGATATGCAGGATTGTCTTACATCAGGAATCAGGAATCAGGAATCTTTTTATTGTTATTACAGCAATTGAATTTAGTAATGAAACTAAGGTGCTCCATCCCGGTGTAAGATATAATATTCGGGTCAATATGGTATTTACAGGCCTGTAACGCCGATACCGATACCAATATTTTTCAATAAATAAGGTGTAAGCGTCATTGACTTGTTGAATTTCAATTGATTTTCATGACCTTAAGTATTTTAGGTGATATTTCCTTTTTTTCTTGTTCTTCTTTTAATAGTTCAAATCCAAGACAGAATTATGACTAAGCTTTTTCATTAAAAAGGAAATGCTTTATTATCAAAAATTTCTGAACAATCAAAACAAAAAAGTAAAATGTGCCGAAGTCATTCAAATTACAAATTTCAGTTGGATGAATGCATAAGCCTAAACCTTAGCATTATTTGTGGCATTGTCATCTTGGAATATGCCTGTGCCATCAGGGAAGAAAAAATCCATTGATGGAATAACCTGGTCATTCAGTGTGATTAGGTAGTCAATTGACCTCATTCTTTGAGCACTGTTGCTGTTCCTGAACCAAGACCTAACCAACTGCAGCAACCCCAGATCATAACACTGCCCCCACAGGCTTGTACAGTGGGCACTAAGCATGATGGGTGCATCACTTCATCTGCCTCTCTTCTTACCCTGATGCGACCATCACTCTGGAAGAGGGTAAATCTGGACTCATCAGACCACATGACCTTCTACCATTGCTCCAGAGTCCAATCTTTATGCTCCCTAGCAAATTGAAGCCTTTTTTTCTGGTTAGCCTCACTGATTAGTGGTTTTCTTAAGACCACACAGCTGTTCAGTCCCAATCCCTTGAGTTCCTTCTGCATTGTGCGTGTGGAAATCCTCTTACTTTTACTATTTAACATAGCCCTGAGTTCTGTTGTTGTTTTTCTTCGATTTGATCTCGCCAAACATTTAAGTGATCATTAATGATCACGATCATTCAGGATTTTTTTCAGGCCACATATCTTCCCCGAAGACGATCCCTATATCCTTCCATTCTTTTATAATGCATTGGACAGTTCCAATGTCAGTAGTTTCTGCAATCTCCTTGGATGTTTTCTCTGTTTGATGCACGCCAATGACTTGACCTGTCTCGAACAGACTAACATCTTTTCCACGACCACGGGATGTGTCTCACGACATGGTTGTTTAGGAAATGAGAAGCAACTTATTGCACCAGTTGGAGTAAGATACCTTGTTGCCTGCTGAAAAACAATTGCCCATGCAGTAGTTATGCAATAGGAGGCATGTATCTATTGGCTTAGTTTAACCCAGGTGGCAACTTTTTTTGGCCAGGCAGTGTACAAGTTTGCTAATGTAATAAAGGGACAGTTTCACTTCGTTACTTTCAACAGTATAACCTGCCTGGATATCGTCTGGCATGCTGGAGCGCCTCTGCTAATGACATCTGCCTCTGGAATGGGGGTCCTGCAGCAGGGCCAGGAGATGGAGGATTTCTTTCCTCCCCCCTCCGTTTTGGTCGCCCCATTTTTGTACATGTTTATATCCATTGGTAATGTCTTTATTACACAAGACATTGGTAATGTCTTTATTACACAATTTTTACAAATCCTATATTTTGCTGTTGTCTCGTTTTTGGCTTGAAAATATAGCGACATGGTGCTCCTTTTTCTCTATGTCAGTCCTCTGTTGTAAATTCTCTGTGAGGTGACCTGAGCCGGCAACTTGCTCGTTTGATTTCGCATCTACGTCACATGACTTGACAGCGCAGCATCTGCACACAAGAGGAGTAAGGGGGAGCAAAGTGTGCCTGTTCTGTGCGGACACCAGAGGCGCATTTTTTAATAGGGGTGGCCAGATGGGGGCCTTGAAAATGTAGGGGTGGCGCACCACAAGTTGGTGATGGAGGTCATATTATTCACATATGACCGGAGAATGTGTGGGTGGTGTGCACATATTTTTCAGTGGGACCGTGGCTGTCAGAAGCCCGGCGAGTCAGGCAACCTTGCAGCATTGCAAACAAGAGCTGAACTTGAAACATCACAATATTGAAATGATGCAATGTCAGTTTGGTATCGATATTAATCGATATTTGTAAAGATTATCCTACCATAACTGAGGACCCACACCTAATGTGGATCGAGGCACAGACAGGAGACCATCCTGCTACATGCCACAGTAAGTTCAGTTCCCAAGAAAATAAAACAACAACACACAAGAGCACCTGGACAATGGACTAATGAACAGGTTCATGCGCGTGTGTGTGATTAGCCGTGTGTGTGATTTAAAAAAAAAAACCCTTTTGATAAGTAGTTAATTAAGTCGTCAATTTGCGGCGATATGCCACTAGTGGTGTGTGATATTGCATATTTTGGTATCGATCTAATACCAAGTATTTACGGGCCAGTATCACCGATACCGATACCAATACTTTTCAATAAATAGAGTGGATGCATCATTGATTTCTTAAATCTCATTTAAAATTCATGACCTCAAGTGTTCTAAGTGATACATTTTTCTTTATTATTGAATGATTAAAACCCAGGACAGAGTTAGGACAAAGTTGACAATAGAATACAAAATGCTTTGTCATCTATAGATTTTCTGACAAATCTTGACTAAAAAGTGCCAAAGTCATTCAAATTACAAATTTCAATGGGATAAATATAGTAAATTGAAGCCTCAGAGTAATTCATACTATTTGAGTTATCTTTAGTAATGAATCAAGTGTTTCACTTTGTTACTTTCAACACTGCGACCTGCCTGGACACTCTCTGCCATGCTGGAAGGCCTCTGTCAATCACCTCTGCCTCTGGACCAGGGGTCTTGCAGGGGGTCTGGCTGGGGTTTGTCTCCTCTCCCCTCCGTTTTAGTGGCTCAATTGTTTTTTTTTTCTTTTTTTTTGTAACATGTTCTTATAAATTGATAGTGTTTTCTCAATATCTGACTAGCTTTTTTCAAGTCCCACATCCTGCTGTTGTCTCGTTTTAGGCTTGAAAATACAGCCACACGGCGCTCCTTTTCCTCTCTGACATTCGTCTGTTGTATATTCTTGTTAAGTGTGCGGATGAACCTGGGCCAACAACTTGCCGATTTGTTTGCACTGCTAAATCAAGTCGGTGACGGGAGGGATGGGGGGCGCCGGATTATACTGTTCAGCCTTATGCCACCGGCTGGCTCTGGGTGCCAGCGGCCTGTATCCTAAGTGAGGACTGAGCCAGTGGGAAAAGTGAAATAATTTTCAGAATTTTTGACTCAAAAAAAATCCACAAAAATTGATCATAGACACTTGTCGAGATATTATTTGCAAATACCCTATTTGAGTGAGAGTTTGTGTGTTTTCCCATTAGTGGAACTGTCGTTACCAAAGGAGGGGCATTTGCTCCTCTCACAGCCTTGTTTCCGTTGCACATTTGTTCACATGGCGGCGGTACGACACCACCACCATCGGTCAGGCTGTATGTCTTATTTGTCACTGACACATCGAGTGGCGTAGCTTCAATGTAGGTCACTGTATTGTTGCGATTGAAAACTGTTTTGTATCCTCTGGGCCGATGTCTCTCTCCACCTCATCCCACGGTCTTACTGCCGAAGGGGCTTTCTACGCGTTCTGCAGGTCTGCATACCTGACCGTGTTTCCATCCAGTTTGACAAATATCAGTTCAAAGCATCAGTTGCTCCGTGGTAAGTTGTAACAGCGACGTATGGTGAACAAACATCGACTCCTTTCGGCAACATGTCATTAGATACACATTTCTCTCACATTTTCTACATTCTGAAACACAATAATTTTGGTATATGGTGTGCAAGTAGTGCTCATTACAGACTGAGGTTGTCGTGGAATGGTATTTCCATCTATTCTTTTGGAGTTGTCATCTCACCTCATGCATAAAAATCAGCACAGAGCTTGACACAGATTCAGCTCCTGCTTATTGTATTCCCTCAGCTGAGCAGCCCATCCTACTTTTACAGATTTCAAATACCTACCACATCTGAAACAGTCCGCACAGTAAAAATATTGCATTTTTTGGACACAATTTTGAGCTAATTAACTAAACTAACTAGCAGATTTACTTGTCCTGTGGGTTTTGTTTCGCTCTGTTATGCCTTTTAGTTTTCATATATGTACATCACAGAACTTGAAACACACTGAAAATAGAAATGACATTATAAGACTTCTGCCTTTGCTTAGTACTTTCTGCATGTTCAGTTCTACAACAGGCTGGTAGAAATCCATCCAATGCAACACTCAAGAAATATTGGACGCCAAAAACATCCAAGCTGAACTTTGATGACTTTTGCGTGATCGTCAAGCATGAGAGCACCAATGCCAATGACCTTCTCAGAGCTTTCAGAAGGATGGATGTGAATGACAGCGGATTTATTACCCACAGTGACCTTGAAAAAGAACTTACCACTGTAAGTACAATGAATTTACATTTGAGCCCTAATTGCACAAATTTGATGTATGATTATAGTTATGTCACCATAGATGCCCGAAGAGTATTACTATGAAAGACTGAAGGCTTGTCTCTAATGCTTTGTCATCCAGAGAGGAGAAGAAATGACCAGTGAAGAGGTGAATGCAATTTTCACAATGAATGACATCAATGTTGACAGCAAGTTAGACTATACAGAGGTAAGCCTGGACAAGGCATGGTACAGCACATATTACCAGGTCTCTGTCTTTAGTATCACAGTTTTGAATCATTGTGCCATGTCAACAGAGCACTAAGTCGTTTGTTCTTACACACACTGTTAGTTCTGCAGAGTACTTTGGTTTACTGTCAAGCAGTGTCAGGGGGTTGCTTTAGAGAAACTTGAGGCAGATCCCAAACTGAAGAGACAGAACTTTGGCAGCCACTTAGACTGTTTGCCAAAGACCACCATCTCAGCAACCTCTGCACCGGCACCTGAAGTCTCAACGACTGAAGTGGTGGAATCAGGCCTGCCACTCATGAAAGGTACTGCTTACAAGAAACATACAAGCAAATTTAAGGATGTGCATGTTTTTTCCAGGAATAGATTTCTTATCAATTAGTGACTAGAGCAGGGGTCTCAAACTGATCCAGTAAAGGGCCGTGTGGGTGCAGGTCTTTGTTCCAACCAAGCAGAAGCACACCTGAGTCAATTAGTCAACCAATCGTCTTTGCTATGGCCCTTGATTAGTAGACTCAGGTGTGTTTTTGCTTGGTTCCAACAAAGACCTGCACCCACACGTCCCTTTACTGGATCAGTTTGACACCCATGACGTGGAGTGTTTACCCAACCATGCATTCTGAAGTTGCTTTCCCACAGTTGCAATGCGACAACAGACCAAATGTGCAGTGTGACATCCCTCTTTTTTCAATATATCACATCCCCTTTTTCTTTTTAAGAACATGATCTGAGTTATGGGACTTGAGGACAACTTTTGTAGTTGACTCAGGTGTGCTTCTGCTTGGTTGGAACAAAGACCTGCACCCCTGGACTAGAGGGAAAGTTATGCATGACATGAAATATTTCCAAAAGGCTCAGGCATGGGTTTGATAAGAATATCCCTTACATCAGAGGTCGGGAACGTATGGCTCGGGAGCCATAATTGGCTCTTTAGGTGATTGCATCTGGCACGCAGATAAAACAGCTGATATTCTCACTTGTTTTAATCTGTCCATCGATTTTTCACTGCTCATGTCCTGTTGACGGGAATTAAAGTGTCTCGATCTGTAGAAGGATTTCCGTCATTTGGAAATAGAAGAGGAAAAAAGAGAGACCAAAGAAAGTTGACAGATTTTGTTGTGATTTTGACTATCCAATGAAAGCCTGTTAGTCATTCAACTGACGCTTAAAGTACTGCGATGACAGAACCACAGCTTCATTACAAAATGACGCGAACGTCATTCCCGGCCTGAAAGGTAGAAGGACGCGCGACACCTTCAGTCATTAATGGCTTCATCGTTTTATCGTATTGAAAGTTGAGAGTTAACCTCCGTGTTACTACAGCTGTTATCGCTGACAACTCGCCCTCTACCCCACTCTAGGTAGAGACGCTGACCTAACTTCTGATGCTCATTGTGATTGGTCATTTATCTCAAACATCAAGATTGATTGGTTGGTTGGTTGATTGATTGATTAATCCGTCGAGTAATTAATGAAACAACCAATCAATTAATGTCAATCAAAAATATTTTTTTTGCTTTTGTCCCTGTGTTTAGGCCTGCAGGAGCAAGTGTCCATTATTTTAATGGGATAATATGTTGTCTCTATGTTGTCTTATTATACTGACATTTAGTTGAATTCAGTCTTAGAATATATTGTATGGCTCTCACTGAAATCAATTTCCTAATATTTTGCTTTTATGGCTCTTTTAGTCAAAAAGGTTCCTGACCCCTGCACTAGAGAAATCAACGCGTTTTCTTAATTCCATGCTGATTACTGGCCTGAAATCTGTTGTTCCACTAGCTACAAAGAACTCAAACTCAAACTCACTCATAGCAACAGATGGTGTTCTGTCCACTTTTAACCATGTTTACAGAATCACAGGAGGACTGAGGAGCATGTAAATTGAATGTGGCATTGCACCATATTATTGTCCAAATAAGATGTGTTCTAATGATCTATTCATCACACACTGGCTGCCATTTCCCCTTATTGGTCAACCTTTTACCTACCGCCATCTTGGTTCCATCATTTCCAGCTCTTGGACACTGAATACATTAATACCATTTCATTATGATTCTGAGGAGTTGCCTGAAAACTCATTGCACCAATAATGTCCCTCTTTTGTAGCCTTGAGGAACAAATCAGTTATGGTCCGCCTTTCAAATGCCTTCAGACCTGTTATTGTCATTGAATCCGTACATGAAGGGTTGGAATAAACAATAAGGACATGGTTCATGAACACTCGATGATAGATGAAATGTTGAGACTCTGAATAGGTTGTCATTCTTGATTGATTGATTGATTGATTGATTGATTGATTGATCGATGCTGATCCACTGTGTATTCTGTGTGAAAAGGATGTATGTGCTGGAATCAGAGAAGTGTACTTGAGAGTTGAAGGTGTTTTTTCTTAACACATAAGTTGCTTCCTTGTGCCCCTGACAGTGTAAGTATTCACATATATGAGATCGAAAAGCAGGTTGTGAGTCCATATTGGGGTACAACATACTGGTCTAATCTCATTTCTCCATCTCTGATTCAGTTTGGTATCATTCATTCCGTCATTAGGCTCCTCCGAAAAACATATTTTTTCAATTTTGTCATTCCAAAAAGTTTTCAAAAATTAACGGCAAAGGAGTAAATTAATCCCACAAGATCCTTTCATGTCACGATGACCGAATTCTGGAAGCAAATAATATTGAAAAATTGGTGTGCAGTTACTGTTGCACTTCAAATTTTTGGTGGGAAGTACCACGAAGACATCACACTATTCAACAAACCAGGCAAAATCAAAATTGAAATTTCACTGAAAGGTCATACCTAGTCAGATGTCTGTCTTGAGTCAAATTCTTATAACTTTGTAACATTGCACTGATGTGCAGGTGTCTAGGTAGCAACATTTCTCTCACTGGAATGATTTTTATTAGTAGATAGATATATTTCAAGTTTGGTTGGTGGTGTACTGACCAGTACCTCCATCTCCTTGAGCACCGGATGATCCTCGATACCAGGGAAGAGGACCCTCATGGCATAGGTGCGATAGTCGAGAAAGGGAATACCTGTTCCGTCCAGCTCCTGGGTGAGTTCGTGGATGTCAGTCTGAAGCTCGGCAAAAGCTGCATCACAGGGAAGAAAGAAAAAGATCAGGAGTGTGTTTCGCAGCACAATAACAAATCAATATTCAAGTTACAAGACAGTTGGAGTATCTTTTGGCAGGATTCAACAACCAGTTTGTTCACAGCACTTCATGGTTCTAACCACTGTCACGTGCACCGATGTGTGCTCAACAAAGAGGAAAACACAGCACAGTTCTGACTCATCTAAAACTCCAGTATTCCATCTGTTTTTTGACCAGTGAAAAAGCAGCAGAGAACCTATGAAAAAGCAGAAGAAAACCACAGATGGTGGAGTGACCTACTGTATAT
Source organism: Carapus acus (assembly GCA_900312935.1). Lineage (NCBI taxonomy): Eukaryota > Metazoa > Chordata > Actinopteri > Ophidiiformes > Carapidae > Carapus > Carapus acus. The sequence continues at coordinate 13,674 of OMPJ01045764.1, read as the reverse complement.
TCCACTCAGGGGCCTTTGTGTTGTTCACCAGATCACCACAGATTTGTAATCAACACAACTCAGGGTTGGCATGGGAGTTGGAATCAATCTCAACAGGGCTCAAGGTCGCTTGTTGTTCACAGGCGTGCTTTAAGTTCCTGAATGTCACTCCAGTGTAGTGGATTTTCATCATTGACCATCCAATCCAGACAGTGGATTGCTAAATCTTTCTCTGCTCATGTGACTCTCCTTGAGCTCTCCACAACTCAACATCTTCCTCTACCGAGAATCCAACGTCTCACCGCAAATACATTTCACTGCCAGCACTAATTTCTCAGTTTTAACCACTCAAACGTCCTCTGATCATGTGCAACATTCTGCCGAATTCAAGTTGAAGAAAATAATCAAATAGGGTAACTTAAGTCACTAAATATTGACATGCACATTGAAAACACTGTTTTCAATTGTTCTTATTATCCAGTGATCTAACTGTAGCATAAATATTTTACTAATGATTTTAATGTATTGTGGCAAAGGACAAAACACAACATTATCACATTTAGACTTTCAGTTGGAATATATGTCGTCATTTCAGCTTTCTATATCATCCGATGAAACGCAGGGGTTTTGAGTTAATTCACTCACTAACTGTTGACCCCACATCGTAATCCTAAATACAGACATTATATTGCAACAAGAGCAGCTACATAAACACCTCATGTGGGTCAGGACTATGAAAGTCAAACACAGTATGTCATGCAGACTGACAGAAACACGCCAAAGCCTAATTTAGGAGGTGGGTGGGTGTGGGGATTATTACAAGTCAGACAGGACGAACAAAGAATCCCACAAAGGCAGTAAATGAGGACTAAACTCAGACAGCACAGACGCATGAGGGAATATTGAGGCAGACAGATATTAACTGTCTGGTATTAATAGATCCCGAATCATCTATTGAACTGCTTTTGGTAGAGGACATGATATAATTATACTAAGTGGCATTTAAGCGCATAATTTCTCCACATTTTTGACTGCTGAGTCCTTGACTCCACATGGAAGTCCTGGTGTGGCACTCGTGAAAAAAAAAAAAAAAAACACATCCGCCGTTTTTCTGAAAACGGGAACGAGCTGAGTTTAGGAGTCAGGATATGAAGTGCAGACAAATTAAATCTCTGCTTTTCCCCAGAAGATGCAAAACATTGTAGAATGAAGCGAGCAAAATCAAAAGGCAGAAAAAAAGGAACCAGAAAACAGAAAACAAAGTTCCGGCGAAGGAAAGTCAATTAATTGCATGAGTGGATAATTATTAAGACAGCGACGGATGACTTTTCATGCATAATTTCCCCCAGCTGTTATTGGACTGTCTGGTCCGCAAGAGAGACGGCAAGGAGAGGAGGCAAAGCAGATAAAAGAAACCAAAGAGGAGAGATGTGAAGGGACACGAGGCGGAGGAGACTGCAGCGGAGGAAAGGGGGTATGGAGAGTAAGGGCTGTGAATAGGACACAAGTTTCGAGCAAAAAAGGCAACGACACAAGGTGAAGACCAGACGGAGCAAAAGGCCCCGGTAGGTGGAAGTAGAGGAACAGGTGAGAGGAGGTAGGCAGGTAGACAAATTGAAAAGATGAAGTGGGAGCTGCACAAAGGATGGGGAAGGGCAGGTAGGCGGTACACAGGAAAGGCAGGAAGGAAGTATTAGACAACGAATATAGTTCCTCTGCTCCGTTGTCACACCCTTCCTGCAACATCTTAACATGCAATCTCAGGGATGGTGAAACATAACCAAGAAAGTGGCACTAAAAATGTCATTCATTATGCCTGCAGTTGAATGAAAGTAGCAGACTGAGCCTGCATGAGTCGAAATCTAAAACAACCCGGTGAGAGGAAAGCCACAAGCCCATTCTCACATTTCTTTGGCGGTAGAATACAGTGAAAGCTACATGCCGTGCTAAACTATATTCACACATCTTGTGTGCACATCCCATTGGCGGAGACTTCTTCATGGTTCCTGTTTTTTGGAGGTGGTGGGAGTGTTGGTGGGGCATATGCAGGCCAGCACCACCTGCAAACCAAAATCTCCATTTTACCCTCATCTATATCACCACTCTCTCCTCATTCAATCAAGTGCACAACTGTTGCTGACAACCTGTTTGTTGTGTCTTTAAAGGTATTGGACACATTTATGCAAATAAGGAGGAAGGAAATAGGGTTTCCTTAACTGGATAAAGCACTTGATGAACTGCAGAGTTGCGTTTTAATCTCTTGGGTGCACAAACTCAACAGACCAACAAATTCTGTCTTTTTCAATTGAGCTGAACTCTTTCAGGCATGGGGGTGAAGGTAATGTTTGTCTCACTCATATGTGCCATGTTTTTTATGTGCCATGTTTTTTATGTACCAATGTTTTGTCATGTCAAACTGCTCCTTCACACCTGTGCCGGCAAACCCGCCCGTTTGGACAATCGAGTGAAGCTGCCCTCTCACAGGTGATTGCTCCAAACGTCCCATGTCTGTCCTTCGAGGAGCCTGAGAGCGATGCGGATGTCACACATGTGTGCTCTCTTTTTCTTTCACACAAACACCATGCCGCCCACTTCATCTGTTCCGAACACACTGTACAGGCCAGCTGGATGTACAGCAGACAGGGCGGGCTGCTTCTGAGGTGGGATTAAGGACACGCCATTTTTCCTGGAGAATGTAGTGGGGTGTCTTTTTTTTTTTTTTTTGCCTAGCTCACATTCAAAACTGGAAATCTCTATGATGAGACAAGGACAATGCACGTAGAATTGATAATATAATAAATGTTGGAAGATTTTATGTGATTTTTTCACATTCAAAAACCTGCCACACCCTCAGGTAAAAACAGGTGTACAACCCGCTGCAAAATGCTCAAGAATCTTAGACTCGAGGCATGAGACTGAGCACACCACACACCTGTGCGCCACACAGTGTTGTACAAAACAGCACACATCACACCTTCCGAGACTGCAAAGCTCTTTGAGGAAAGAAAATACTTTGCGAAATGTCACCTCTGCCGCAACATGTAGCAGCGGATGTACTTTACTTCTTGTTTTTTGACAGCCACAGTGTGATGTTGGCACTGTGGCATGAGTGCAGCGTAATTGTAGCCTTCTACAGTTGCTGTGTGTGCCATTAGATTGAGTATAAATACTTTTATCCCCGCACCATCATATGCACTTTGGAGCCACTCTGGCTCGTTTTCCTCAGCTTTTCTCCTTCTCTCAGCAAAATGATTCTCTCTACATTGCCATTTTGCCATTGTTGTTTTAACCTCGTGCTTGACCTCCAAAGACTTTTCACTACTATATGCGCTCTGTCAACATGGTGACCTATATTGTGTGTAATATTGGCCACAGCGTTGACATTCTTACTTGAAAGTAAAACTGAGCTGCTCCACATTTCTATGAAAAATCAAACACTATTGTCCTCAAATTTTCTACAAGGTGGTGATGAAGACAGATATTCTATATTAATTTTTGGCCGAGATTTCCTGCTCGTAAATCAGAGTATTTAAAAATATGAGCATAGAGCATAGAGTAATGTTTTACCTTCTTTACACTCAAGGGCCACTCTGGATTCCAAGTTGTCCATCTGGAGCTGCAGACGTTTCAGGGTGCGGTCAGCATCCCTTGACTTCCTCTTGTACGCAATCAGCACTGCAATGATGATTAACATGAGCAGGCCGCCACCGCCGCCAATGCCGATGATTGCAGGGAGCGTCAACAAGCTGTCGGAGTAGATGTGCAGAGTCCCAGGGGAGTACTCGAACCCACCAGCACGAATCTGTACACAGACACCAAAGCTAGCTAACAGTCTTGTAGCAGAAATAAACTGATGGCAATTCAGTTATTCCATATCTTAAATGTTACATTCCAGCATTTCAGTCTCATGGCATCTTTGGTCTTTTCCCATATCACTCGCTGCTTTGGCTTCTCAACCAGAAAACATCCAAAATAACACAGCAGATGGTTTGATGTTTAGAAGGTCAGATGAGATCGGGAGTTGATGCCCTGATAAAAGTGATGGCATCTGACCCAATTTCTCTGACAGAGATTTATTTTGGAGATGTCATCTGAAGTGTGAACAGAGGGCATAGAAGTTTGAGATGTTCTCTTTGAGCCTGGAGTAGCGCAAGTGATATTTTCTCAAGGAAAATTCAGGAGATAGGTAAACCGCTTCATTGTGCATCACTGCCCAAAGGAAATCTCATTTTCAGCTCAAGAGATGTCTATCATGACACATGGCAAAACGAGAAATTTTGTCTGTATTATTGTTTGCGATGATATTGTTATAGCATTAAGACAAGATAAGTAAAAATACAGGTAAACTGGAAAAGTTAGGGTTATATGTTTGAAAATAACAATTTCAAACTATGTATGGTAAGCATGGTAAAATATTTCAGTTGAGTTAGAGTTTAAAAACGAGATTTTTATCTTGACCTGTGGAATTTCTCAACAAGGAAGAGCAAGTAGAGGTAGTGCACACAAACAGGTAAAACTAACACCTGACAGACGGACATACGTTAAGGTTACGACCACATATGCCAACTTACGAAACTCTGAACACACATGCGCACACACAACCACACACGCGCACACACACACACACACACACAAACAAAAAAACACACAGGGACACACGCACACACATTCACCCACAATAAGTAATCAAACAAAGTAATCACCAGCATTTAAACGAAGCCCACCCCAAGGAACCGCGGTAATTACAGGAAACCGAACTCATGTAATGTATCTTTTGACTAACTGCATTTACATAAGCACAGTATGTCTCAGTGAAAAACACACAATGACAGAATCCATCAAATCAAGGTATCCACCAGGGGGGTTGATAACTAAGTGAAATGTATTATGATTATGCAGCCTGAAGTTCTTCTAAGTGCACTTTAATGTCAACATTATCAAAGTCTCATTAACAAGAATAAAGAGGGAATCCGTTATATCAATATCGATGCAGTGAATGCCTACAAATTTCATTTCACAATTAGTCTGACTTGTACATGATATAAGTGCCAATTAAGAGAGTGGACATGAACAGATCGCACAGAGCAGAAAAGAATAAATGTCTGAGTATACGGAGCACTGATTGTCCAAGAGTCTGAATGTACAAAGAGTCTTTGTTTGGTTTCACATGTTGCACCCTCAAGTAGAAAGTATTATCATTATCACAAATTAATTTTGATATGGTGTGCACAAGGGCGACTGATTGTGGGGCACATCAACACAGTCAAGGGTGAACAATGTGAGGTAGGTGACAACCCCTCTGTGCAGTTTGTTTTTCAATCTTTTTTTCTTTTTTGGTGAAGTGATGAACCCATGAAGGAACCTGCAATGCTGATGGCCAAAACAACAAACAAAATTTCCTGAAAAACATAGGGGAAGCAGCAGCACACAGCTGCCAACACACAGCTCTGCATCTGAGGGGTCACGCAAACGACACAGACCTTTACTTACTGTACACCTATATGCACAAAAAACAAGATATAATAATAACAACAATAACAGTAAAAAAAGTCTTAAAAACCTTTTTATTGTTATTGGCATTATCATTCCGCCTCTGTCTAAATACACACTGGAGCCTTGTGTTTATAGGTCACTCTACAGGGGAAATATGGACTCACAGCAGTGTCCAATGTAACACACTGCAACACACACATGCTCATTTACACAAGGATGCAAACTAGAAAATAAACAAGCCACAAAGCATGTTGTGTGTATCTTAAGGCATGCACACGGTGCACGTATTAAGGCCGGCACACACAGAAGAGGAAATAAGAACAGACAGCTCTATTTTTTTTCCTGAACGAAGGACTAACTCCGCAGCCCCCGCCATCGCTCTGATATTCAACATGACATTTCCGACAAAAAAACTGAGGGAAGAGCAGTAAAAAAAGCAAGCTGAGTTCTACCTTGGAGCTGGCTGGTGCCGTCGAGAGCCATCACAACGAATTACTTACGATACGCTATGTGTTGCTTTCGAGGTATATTGGCCGCAGCTCAGAGGGAGTGAATGTCATAAAGATGCAGTATGACGACTGTGAAAGGATATTGGCAGTAGGTTTTTAGGGGGAAGAGTTGAGTGGTGTGTGAGTAAGATATGCAGAAAAATGTCTGCGTATAATGAGAGCAAGCCGTGTCTTGCTTGACAGAAGCCTGACCTCCCTCCATACATGTCTCAGGAGCTGCATGAAGATTGTGAAACCTCCTCTAGTCAGACTGAAGCAAAGAGTAGGAGCTCCATGGTGACACATCAACAATTTGGACAAGAAATGTGTGAGGGGGGCACGTTTCTGTCCCTCAATTTTCACTGCACGCTAACACACCGTGGCAGCAGCATTGTGTCCAAAATAAAGTATATATCTGCCATTGATCAGTACAGTAAGTTTCAGTGTCACTGGTGAGTTTAACTGGTTGTGACAGTACCATGTGTCCCGGTGCAAACAAAGTGCTCGCATAATTTGATTTATATAAGGACCACAAAACCTTTGGTGGACAAGTTAAGCTGTGCATTACTAAGCAGAGTTATTTCTACTTGAATGTGTTGGGGTACAGAGTGACAGAATACCAAATGGTTATCCAAACCTTATTTTGCCAAGATATCCCCCTAATCTGCTGAGTGTTGCATTGATTTGTTCCAGTGGTTTTTTGATTGGCTGCAGCACATGCACGATATGCGACAACGATACATAAGCCAGTGCAGACTGAAAGAAAACATAATGATAAAGGACAAACTTTTTGCCATGAAGCCTCTCATGTCTGCTTTCTGGGAATAGCTACAGGAAAAACACCTGCAGTGGAGAAATGCTGACACCTGCACAGCTGCTGATCTGGTTATGCCTCACTGTTTATGAAGAAGCACTGCTTTTCTATTTGCACGGCTGGTTTGGAGGTTTGCTATGGTTGTGTTGAGCAAACAAAATGGAAAACTGGTTGATTTCCCCATGACACTTAAGTTCAAAGCTCAATAGTGACAGCAGTGAATATGTGCAAAATCTATTTTGTTTAGGTTGTGATTTCGGTTTTCTGAGCTTCCAAGGTTTCACTCTTAGCAAAAGCCAGGCTGAGGGCAAATGGAATCAGCATGTTAATCAGTCATTACATTTTTTAAAAGCAGCCTTGGTGGTAGGGATCAGTGGAGTAGATCCTGGCTTTGTCAGGATATTGTTTGGGAAAGCTACGAGTGGTAACTGTCATATATTTCATTATTTAAAACTCCACAAAGGAATGTATCGAAACGATTGGGGAGGAAATGTTTGCATATCAGTTCATATTCATAATTATTTATAAAAGAAGGTGTAACCCAATTTAGAATTACAGTCAAGTGCACATGGACCACACACACTGATGACAAGAAGAAAAAAAACAAAAAAACATTGTAAAGTCAGCTGTTGCAAAGCTTGTAGATGTCTTAAACAGAGATGGCGGGTAAAAAGGTCTGACCGTGACTTTGTGTTGTCCGGTCAGGTTGGGCCATTCGCACAGCAGCTGGCTCTCTGACAGGGTGAGGATACAAGGCGTCTCTCCAATCAGCACCGTGTAGTTCAGCCGACTGTTCCCTGGGGCAGCGGGAATCAGGTTCCGTCCCTAAACAACCACAGATTACAATCTTTAAGTGATTCAGAGGCAGTCTCTGAATTTGAGCATCTGTAATTATGCTATCATTCGTTTTGCTCACCACCAACTTGTAATTTATTTAATCCATTTAACTGAAAACAATTAACTTGCTGAAAACCACATTTTTGGTCTTTTCTGTTAATTGGCAGTAATCAGCAATTCCTCCAGCTTAATGATGAGCACAAACCTGCTGAAATTCAAACCTAAAAGCTCAAAATGCCATAATTTGCAAAGAAAATAAAAGATATTTATCTTCAATTACATTGTGAAGGTGCGTCTGGCTAATTTTGTGCAAATAAACACTGACTCAATCATTTGGAGCCTGTTTCCCTGTGTCTGATTATATCGGTGAAAATGGGGTGGGCAGGCGACACATGCAAAAATAAAACAAAAAGTGAAACAAGGAGGTCAGTGGTGAGTGGATGAACACATTCTGTCACACACTGAGAATATGCTTTTGCCTTTGTTTGCTCTGTAGCTTCGTTGCCATAATCGTAGCACTTGCACAAAACAAAAAATCTGGTTGACACTGCAGCAACAACATATAACAACAACAGAAACCAAAGGCTTTGGAGGGTTCGAAGAGGAGAAGGCAGCCAAGAAATTGCACAAGACAAAGGAGCTGGAAAAGAAAGAAAGAGAAGATAAAACAGACAAATGGAGCTAGAGAGTAAGAGGGAGAGGTGGGGGAGAGGAGAAAGAGAAGAGATGGATGCCGAGTCTCCCGTTGGCTTAGCGGCGGGAAGCAATGACAGACTCTGTTTTCCAATCGCATTGTCTCTGCAGGCCACCACCATGGCCCGGGCTGCAGCCCTGTAAACATGCATCCCGTTCCCTCTGACACACACACACACACACACACGCACGCACGCACGCACGCACGCACGCACGCACGCACGCACACACACACACACACACACACACACATTGGGGACACATTCTCAGAAACAGTGACACAAAAAAGCACTAAAATAGTGCACACGCACAT